>JAJLTW010000020.1:0-123434 GCA_030564125.1 Myxozyma lipomycoides
ATACAATTGGACTCTGGCTGAGCGATCTATGCTGCGCACTTACCGAGAAGACCGAAACCAAGCGTTAACGTAGGTGACTACCGAGCGAGCAACTTCCATCAATTCTTCTAGAATTAATTTATTTATCAAAAGCAAGTTTTACTACTAAAATGAAGTCATTTTTAGCATGTGAGTGCACTGTGGCCACTACTGCGGTAAAGACTACATTGCCGAGACCTCTCCACTCGGCGCTAACGACACGTTGTGCAGAAGAACAAATTCCAGCCAATTGCGCTCTTGCTGATCAATATAGCATTACTTCGTTTCAACTGCACTTGTTCCTCTTCTACAGAAGGTTTCTCAGAGAGAGCGTTGGCTGTATCTTTCAACCGGTTGAACAAGCCTGGGGATTCCTGAAAATAAATCTTTTCTTGCTTTTAGATGCAAGATATATCTCAAGAAGAGCTTCATCTTTAGATCCGTCAGGAGCCAGTATCATCGAGTTAGAGCAGAAATCTTGTCGAGCGCATCTGGTCTTTTAGCCTTCAAGTAAAAGCTTAATTTTCTTTTCTTTGAATCGCTCGGAAAGCTAACCATAACAGACTTTCAATTGAAGAAGATTCCATTTTTGTTGGCAGAAAATTGTTGCTTTAAGTAGAAAAGTGTGGATTGGCATGAAAGCTGTTTGTTTGGTGATTGCCTACGTTATGTACTTGCCATGCTTGTAAATAAGTGACTAAAGAAGCTAGTCCTGAGCGCACAACGTTAGCGATTGAAGTTATCAAAAAGATAACGCCGGCTACAACACTCGACGTCTGCCTCGCAGCTATAAAGTATCCGATTCCCGGAGCTATGAAAAAACCGTCGCTTGTATCATCAGGGCTTGCTCATGAGGATATGTTTTTTCTCTTGCTAGCAGGGTGATATTCGCAGCTACTTCGGAGCGTCGTCATAATAGCATCAATCTACGCATGCCATGAACGCATCTTGTCGTCACTGATCAGTCGATTTGGCGACGTCAGTGGCTTGCGCTGGGGCTGGGGTCCAATGAACGGCGAGTTTGGCGGGGAAGCGATTTGCGTTGGGAGTTAACGCGGCCGAGGCGCGATGAGACCAACGGCATCTCGATATCATGCCAGGATTACTACATATAAGCGGACTGGATTGCATAGCTAGCAGTCTCTGTAATTAGTACTGCTAATAGAAAAATAAAGCATAGAAGTGTCTAGAAAGTAAGATCAGTTTGCAGGATGAGTTTTCGCACATACAATCCTTACGTGGTCGCAGCAGTCGCCACTATCGGTGGCATGCTTTTCGGTTTCGACGTGTCTTCGGTGTCAGCGTTCGTGGACAATGAGATTTACAGAGAGTTTTTTAACTATCCAAATGATATTCAACAAGGTGGGATCACAGCCGCCATGGCTGGAGGCTCGTTCTTTGGCTCGTTAGCGTCTGGGCATGTGTCTGATCGGGTAGGAAGGTAAGAGGAGATGTGTCTATTGTTGTCGGTATGGTTCTGTTCTGACGGTCTACTAGAAAAGTGGCTATCCAGATTGGCGCGGTAATATGGATAACTGGTGCCATTGTTCAGTGCACAGTTGTAAACATGACCCAGCTCATCATCGGCCGATTTGTGGGAGGAATTGCGATTGGAATCTGCTCATCGCAGGTGCCAGTATACATTGCCGAATTATCCCCCAAGCGCATCCGAGGTCGACTGGTAGGACTTTTCCAGTGGGCAGTAACATGGGGTATCATGATCATGTTCTTTGTGTCGTACGGCTGCTCGTTTATTCGTTCACCTGTCTCTTTCAGGCTCGCATGGGGTTTGCAAATGATACCAGGATTTTTCCTGTTTGCATTTTTGTTTTTCTTCCCAGAATCGCCAAGATGGTTGGCTGTACACGACCACTGGGACGAAGCAGCAATCATTCTTTCGAAAATCCAGGGTAGTGGTGACTTCAACCATCCAGAGGTTGCACTCGAGCTTGCAGAACTGAAAGAGGTAGTAAGGGTCGACAAGATGTCAGCTGACGTCAGTGTGGCGGATCTGTTTGCCCCAAAGTCGCGAGCACGAACTACTGTTGGAGTTTTTTCAATGATTTGGCAGCAAATGACCGGTATTAACGTGATGATGTATTATGTGGTATACACATTTGCCATGGCAGGATATACTGGTAATGCAGGATTGGTGTCTTCTTCAATCCAATATGTGGTCAACGTGATCATGACAGTGCCTGCACTTGTTTTTATTGACAACTGGGGACGGCGGCCGTTGCTAATTGTTGGTTCGACTTTGATGGCCTTATGGTTGTTTTTGGTGGGAGGAGTGATGGGTTCATATGGACACTATGTACCAGACTTGAATGGCAACGACAATATCCGCTGGTTGGTCGAAAACAAAAGTGCTGCTTACTCCATTATTGGGTTCAATTACCTGTTTGTTGCTACGTTTGCTCCAACCTGGGGTCCTGGAACCTGGATCTATGTGGCCGAAATCTTCCCACTTAAACAGCGTGCGACTGCGAACGGATTCTGTAACGCGTTCAACTGGATCTTCAATTTTGCTCTTGCATTTTGCGTGCCACCCGGATTCAAAAACATCCAATACAGGACATATCTTATCTTCGCAGTGCTGTGTATCGTCATGTCATTGCACGTGTTTTTCATGTTCCCCGAGACTAAGGGACGCACGCTTGAAGAGATTGATCTGCTATGGGAATGTGGCGTTCCACCATGGAAATCTGCAACAGTTGATCTGGCTGCGCTAGCAATTGAGAAACGACGCGCCGGTGACGATTCGGCTGAGGGATTGTGTGACAAGGATGGAAGTATTGATGAGGACGCAGAGGATCTTCGTCTGTTGGGTAGCAATCCAGACAATTATGGCACTTGGAGTAATTAGATGCGATATAGGGTATTAATCAAGTAAATTTGAAATATAATAAGATGCATTATCCGCTAAGCAAAAGAGAGGCTCTTCGTAGATAGCATTCCATCGGCTGCTGATAAGCCGTTTATCACCTTCGGGTTGCTTTTACCCGGGCTCGGGCCGTTTTTGGTGGAAGCGGCAATTCGATTATTATGGGCATTCTTCTAAACCCTGTGCTGCGTCCGGGTTTCCGCGCGCCTTCCCCCCCCCCCCCCACCACCAGGAACGAGCGATATCGACGACAGCGATAACAGGAACGACAAAGACAACGATTTGTGAAATACAAATAGGCAGTATTTGATGTTTAGCAAAGGATGAAGACATATAATCCATATGTAGTGGCGCTGGCCGCTACTATTGGCGGCATGTTGTTTGGTTTCGATGTATCGTCCATCTCTGCGTTTGTGGATAATCCGACCTATCGTGAGTATTTCAACTATCCAGACGCAACTGAGCAAGGTGCAATTACATCTGCCATGGCCGGTGGATCGTTCTTTGGCTCTATTTTGTCTGGCTCTCTTTCAGACTATACTGGGCGGTAGGTGGCATGTGTGTGACTGGCGGGTTTCGAATGCTAATATTGGGTGTTAGGAAATATGCTATTCAGACCGGAGCTACAATTTGGATTGTTGGGTCTATTATCCAATGCACAGTGCTTGGATTGAAGCAATTGATTTTCGGCAGATTCTTAGCTGGAGTTGCGATTGGAATTTGCTCGTCACAGGTGCCGGTATATGTTGCAGAGTTGTCACCGAAAAATATTCGAGGACGATTGGTTGGATTATTTCAGTGGGCAATTACATGGGGTGTGATGATAATGTTTTTAATTGGATATGCCTGTTCGTTTATTCCTGGCCCAACGTCATTCCGTGTCGCGTGGGGTTTGCAAGTCGTGCCAGGTGCAGTCTTACTTACATCGCTGTTTTTCTTTCCCGAGTCACCTCGTTGGTTGGCGACCAAGGATCGATGGGACGAAGCTGAGAATATAGTATCACATATTCAAGGCGGTGGTGATGTCAATCATCCTGATGTTGTCAGCGAGATGACCGAGATTCGTGAAGCAGTGCGGATCATCAGTTTGTCAAAGGACATGTCTTTTTTTGATTTGTTTGAGCCAGGGTCTAGATTACGTACGTCAGTTGGTATTTCCTGTCAAGTGTGGCAGCAATTTACCGGAATCAACGTAAGTTACAAAAACAAAGATAATTTTTTTTTTTTTTAATTATGGGTTTGCTTATTGTAGGTAATGATGTACTATGTGGTTTACACGTTTGCAATGGCTGGATACACTGGTAACACGAACTTGATTTCAGCTGCATTGCAGTATGCAATTGTAGTAATCATGACAGTACCTGCACTGGTAGGAATTGACAAGTGGGGACGTCGACCGTTATTTTTATTTGGATCATCATTAATGTCGGTTTGGTTATTCCTAGTCGGGGTCACGATGGGATATTTTGGACACTATGTACCTGAACTTAATGGTAATACTGAAATTCGATGGTTTGTTCCAAGCAAGCTTGCAGCTAATTCGATTATTTTGTTCAACTATGCATTCGTGGCAACATTTGCTCCAACTTGGGGTCCAGGTACATGGATTTATGTATCCGAAACATTCCCATTAAAACAGCGAGCGACTGCGAACGGTGTTTGTGCATCAGCAAATTGGTTTTGTAATTTTTTGTTGGCATTTTTTGTTCCGTCGTTGTTTAAGACGATTCAATGGCGAACATACATGATCTTTGGATTTTTTTGTATTGCAATGACGTTTCATGTGTATTTCATGTTCCCAGAGACAAACGGTAAGACCCTGGAGGAAATTGATGCAATGTGGGCTAGTCATGAATTACCATGGAACACGACCAAGAAAGCACGATACCAAATTATTGACAGCGACGATATTGAACGTAATGTTCGAATGCATAGAGGTGAAGATGACTACGATGACGAGTTGGTAAGTGTGAATACGGCTACTTCGGAAGGATTATCGATTACCGGTGGGCAGTTGTTAGAAGAGGATAGAATTGGAGCTCAGGAAATTGATGAGATTTTGGAGTCGGATCCATTGTCAAGATAAATTAATTGCATATATTCATAATACTAGCAATCCAAAAAAAAAAAAAATAGAAAAAAGACAAAACGCCACAACTAAAGAATTTAATAATACATCATAAAGCAATAAAAAAAAATTTATTTCAAATTTTGTTTTTGAATTACGGGTTTGCTGGTTATTTTTGACCTAGCCTCGGTTGAAACGTCAGTATCGTCTAAAATAAATGTGACTGGTTCGTCGTCTGCTCTTGATAGTACGGTTCGTGCAAGTAGATTCCATTCTGAAGATTTGCGCTTGACGCCAGTCATATCGATCGTAGTTATAAATGAACACATTGCAACCAAGTAGCAAATTAATTTCCATCCGACGGGTGATAGACGAGTATATCGTAATGACAAATCAGTGCTGGTTTTGGAAACAATCATGGAAGCTACTAATGGCTTGACATGAATATCCGAAGCACAAACATTATCGAGATTAATTTTGCGCACGGGAATAATTGCCAAAAAATCAGCCACTACTTGGATTTGTGCTACTGCTGGTGGGTCAGGATCGTTTGGAGTGTTTCCTAGTTTGACTTCATCAAGTAAATTAGTTTGTCCGGCGAATTGGGCATAAAAATATTGTAGTGGTTTGACTTCTCGAAGTTTGCAACATCGTTCATAAAGTTTGCCCAAGTCAAGTGGCGGTGGTTCTGAAAATGTGAAAGAATCTGTAGAACCGGAAAGTGGTGAAGATAAATCTGATTTTGTCGATGATGCAACAGAAAGCTGGGATGAAGAAGATGACGGCCTTCTTGAACAAGACTGGGGTTTGTCTTTTGACATACCTTCTGCGATTAAGGACACGGCGGCGGCGGCGGCGGTAGTAGAAGCAGTAGAAGCTGATGGGTTGCAGTTTGGCTTAGAGTGTCGTTTATAAGTAGTATGCTGCATTCCATCAAGACCAGCTATAAATGCATGTTGATCGCTAGCGTATGGGCAATGCATTAATTTCTTACGCTCGAGTAGAGCCTGTTGATACTTCAATGCTTGCCGTATCTGAGCATAAAGCGGAATTTTGTCAAGCGTTTCATCAGAAATCTCGTCAACTTTGAATGAAACTCGCTTTGCATCTACCCAACCAAGTTCTTTGAGTGGGCATTGTTTGCGATTGTGGTTTTTGTTGTAGACCACTCTTGTGCAGCCGTCGCTGGCGGTGTTGTTATTTGGACGGTTAGTGGACGACGCAGAAGTCGATAGCCTTCTCAAAGCCGAAGAAAAGAAATTCTTACTACCAGAGTACAGCGACTGAGTCGAATCAGGTGGCGACGGGTCTCGAGAGAACGAAGCAGACCTAGTGCGTCGAATCGGACCGGACGATGCAACGTCGTCATGCAAGCTTGCTTCGGAGACTGGGGTATTGGTTGACGACGTCGTTCGCTTGAGTGCATTTTTCCAAGATTGCCGTCGACTGAGCTGTGGTGGTGGTGTTGGTGTGGTTGCTGAAGACAGATCTAAATTAGACGCATGAGGAGAAGGAGGACTCGCCATTGGTGGGTAAGTATGAAGCCACTGATGAGGGAGGGAATAGTCGCCAGCACCAGCAGGCGACGCAGACAGCATAATAGCCAAACAGTTTTTCTCAAACGTATATGCAAAAAAAAAAAAAAAAAAAAATTAGCTACAAACGAGTGGCGACTGCACTTAGCAAAAATTGGGGGGGGGGGGGGGAGGAGTGGACCATAAAGGGCCCTTTTTAAAGGCTCCGGACGGTGCCATCGAGTGAGACGGCACCAAAAGTGGAGTGAGCGAGCGAGCGCCGGAGTGATGCGATTAGACTTTTTTGGCCGGTAACGTGACGTGCATTCAAAAAAAAAATGCGGGGTAGGGTTGCCGATGATCTTCTTCAGGGTATGTGCGGCTGCAGCAATGGGGGTGGGGGGAGGAAGGGCAAGGGCAAGGGCAAGGGCAAGGGTGTGCGAGGGTCTGAGTCGTGAGGGTATCGTACTCATAGCGGTTGAGCTTGAATAAGGAAGGGTAAGGACAAAAACTATTGGAAAAAGAGAAGGACCGTGTGTCGGTCAGTCCAGCACTGTCTGCGAACGACCGACCTCATAATACACCAACAGCACAAACTTAACATTGTTCTCCATTGACTGCCCTCAATCTTGTATATACCAACATGTAAGACTATATCACTGTTACCACTACTTGAGGTCCTGTATCTTGCTATATAGTTATGTACAATCATCTACTCCCTCACAACCGCTACACAATACTCCCCGTCCACGTCCATCTTAGTCTGTCCAGCAACAACAACGTTCTCACTCCCACCTCCAAACACACCATCGATCGACACTTCGCCGTCGGCACCCTCTACTACTCGTTCCTCATCAAGCGTTTGTGTAGGCGCCACGCACTCAAAAAACATCCGTCCTCGAATATCCTCCTGGTCGTCGGCGGCTTCACCAACCCTATTACCGCCTCCATTCGGCATTGAAATCATAAACTGAATCTTAGCACCATCTGGAATATCAGCCTCGGGGTCAAGCACAAGCATCCCAGCACGTGCTCCCCAACCGCCGCCACCGGCAATCACCTTGTATCTCATCTTGTCGTTCACCACTGCATATACTGATCTGTTCTTTTGACTTGTCCCGTCTTCAGTAATTGGTGACGACTTAAACGGAGTTACCAACTGCCCTCCTCCTCCTGGTGGTGGTGGTGGTGCATCCATAATCAGCGACGCTGCAAGCGACTCCTCTAAAAATGACGCTGCTGGCCGCCCATTGATAGTCTTGATCACATTATCTTTTTTAGCAGTCACATATAATCCATCACCGCCGTCATTTGACGAAAGTGATTCGAGCACAGGACCTTGTTGCGGCTGCTCAAATGTAATCCCAACCGGTATATCCAAATGCAACGTCGAGTACAATACCGGACCAACCATATTCTTAGCCACCAACACGCACTCGACTCCAGTCTCAAATAATGTACTTGCTGCTTGTAACCGCACAACCCTTTCGCCATCCCTAAACGACAACACCAGAAAGTGCTTTTCGAGTGTCCAGTTAGATCCTCCCTTGGCTATAAACCGACCTTTAACTTCCTCTTCGGTCATCATCGACGATACCTGGCTCCGATCTCGTGCATCTGACAATGACAATGACCCAGGCTCGCTGGCTTTGATCGTGTCAGACGTCCACAAATACGATATCCCATCACGGTTGCCTCCCGGAGGAACAACATCCACAATGGCACCGAACAGTTCAACCTCTAGTCAACAAATTTCAGCGAAACAAATTCAACAGCCAACCCACACCTGTGTTACTCACCCTCGGCTGCTCTATTAGCCACAGCACTGTACAATTGCTCTGCATACTGCGGCGTCGCAAGCAATAACAAACTCTTTGGCACAAACTCGGTCGGTCGCTGAATCAATCCTTCTCCACTAATGTCAAACAGCGGCGACTCTTCCACTACCTGGGTCGGTCGAATAATTGTGCCCATGGCAAACCTGCCATGCCGACCGGTAGAAGTGCCAAACCCTCGTCGCCAACCAGCAAAAACTAGCGACTTTCCAAATCCGAATCCCAGGCCCCTCATATCTCTTCGTGTTGGACCTATTCCACGGTTTGTATGTTCGTATCCATTTCATTCCCCGTTCAATCTCGGGACGATTTTTCATCATCCTGGGTCGCTGCCGGGTAAATTCAGGGGGTCAGCGTCGCCGCGTCGGCCCCTAAGCTTTGGTGTCTAATCGGGCGGCTTCGGGCCCCCAGCGGGAAACACTGCCTCAACGGGAGGATTCGTTAATAATCCCATGTAATTCACATTTCGATGATGTATAAATAGAGCTCGCTCACTTTGTGCTTAGATTGGTTTTTGCTTCGTTGGAACAGTATTTACGATGAGGGTATTCAATTCAGGAACCAAAAGTGGGTGGTTTTTTTTACTTTCTCCCCCCCCCCGCCGCCAAATCCCTGGTAACTATGGTTGACAACTTAGATGAACCCGAGGTGGCAATATCAGCAGCAATTGCCTCGTTCTGTGACGGACCAAATGCGCAAAAAAATGCACTTTCCAAGCTTCTTGTTTTTGGAACTCCGTCTCAATCTCGGGTTTCTAAACCAGACGAAATCGCATTACTGCCAGTGATTGTCGAAAACGCCCAGGCCACACCGTCGGCTGCCGCGCAAGCAATCAAATGCGTCCGCAAACGAATCGACCCTCGACGAGGATATCCTACATCAACTCAGTACAATTCAATCACGGCTTTGCGTGTTCTTATAGATGCCAATTCCCCCACAATCTTGAACCAGGTCGCGGCTGACGGCGGCAAACTCGCGCTGGCAATCAATCAACTCCTCAAAGCCACCCGCGACCCATCTATAAACCAATTGCTGGTTGAGACTTTAACCCATATTTCCACACAGTACAATGGTAGACCTGAGCTCGAGTCGATAATCCAGGTGTATACAGGGTATGCGGCGAGACATGCATCATCGCGTCCAAGGCGCGAACGGACGCCACTACCCACAGTATCAGTTCAAGACACTGTCGAAGAAGCAAAGTCGTCAGCACAGCTCCTGCAGCAGGTAATCATGACTACTCCGCCAGTACAGCTTGCGGGATCTCCTCTGGTGCTCGAATTTTACGAACGATGCCAGTCGTTATCTGCAAAGTTGCATTCTATTCTCGATCAAGATGCTCTACCGCCACTTAATGAATTCACCACTATGAACATTATTTCTGCTTTGGAAACTGTCGGTACGGCTTTAGAAGCACACAAGTCTGCACTTGACAAAGCATCAAATCTGGTATCTCCTCCACGAGAATACTACCAACGAAATAACGAGCCTACGGAAGCTGATGACGAGCTTGAACAAGTGGGAGAAGACCTTAATGGTGAGATGCGTGAACGAAATTATATCCTCTATGGGAATCCAGATGGTCCAATTTTGCCATCTAGTGAACAAACCGTTTCAAGACAAACACTGGCTGATCCGTTTGCCGACACCAACGATGATGAAGATTTGTGGGAACAGCCTGCCACCAATCAGCAAGTTTTTAAGGTTGTCTAAACGATATAACGATATTTATGATTGTGTATAGGTATATGTATTCGCTATTTCCCAGCTAAATAAAAAAAAAATTAAAATCGAACTTCGCTAGATGTCTTTTGTCGGCCCTAGGGTTATCCCTGAGTTGGGCTTAATCGAACTCGAATCGTCACGTTCGTCATACCAGCCTTCTCCGCATTCATATTGTTCCTTGTAACAGCCATGGCGGACTCAGAATCGTTCAAATACGAGGTGGGATACCCTGTGTATGCAGCAGCATTTGCGTCTGATAATTCACTGGTTATTGCTGGCGGAGGCGGCGAGGGCAAACATGGAGTCGCCAACAAAATCTCGATCCTGAGCGTTGACACTGAAGCTGACAAAACTACAGTCAAACTAATGACAGAAAAAATTCTTGACAAAAATGAAGATGCACCTCAGAGTTTGGATGTTACGCCACCTGGATCGGCTGATAGTCTGGCGGTTATTGCACTCGGTGTGAATCAGTCAAGTAATCACATCAAGTCGGCTGGGGAGAACAAGCACTTACGAGTGGTCCAGCTCGAGACAGATGAACGTATAGAACTACGGAGCCAAGTTCAGGTTTTTAAGCCATCTTCTACATCAGATGAATATCAAAAAGTCACAAGGTTCTCGCCGGCGGCAAAGTATCTCGCAGTTTCATCGTCTGCTGGCATATTGAGCTGCATGGCATTCCCGTCGCTTGAAAGCCAGTTCAGTCCCGTCACCGTTGACGAGAAAGATTCTGATATTGGTGGTATTGATTTTTCATATGATGAAAAATTGCTGGCTTATACTACTCCGACATCAGTTACGGTTTTGGTTGCAGCTACTGGCGAGCGCATCGCAACATATTTCCCACCTCCTACTTCAACATTCCGAAGCGTGCGTTTCATCGAATCAGATACACTTATATTAGCAGCCAATCATGCTCGTCGTGGTGGTGCATCGTTTCTCAAGCTTGTTCTGCCGTCTGATATATCATATGTTAAGCAGCAGTCATTACCACCTACAAGGTCACTACGGGCACTTCACTCTGGTATCAAGGCAGTTACTGCACTCGACGCCCGGGATAATCTTGCTTGTGTTGCAGGTGCCGATTTGTCAGTGTCATTGGTAAAAATTGATACCCTACGACAAGTCAAGGTCATACGTAACGCACACGCATTCGCAATCACTGCTGTTGTGCTCAATCCGTCGTGTACAGCATTGGCGTCAACCTCAGTCGCACAAACAGTTGTCGTCAGCCGTATCGAACAATCTGTGCGTGGTCCATCAAAAAAGGGAGTTGTTTCAATCACTGTGAGTGTGGCATCATCATTCTTGGTTATTTTAATTATCGCTGTGCTTGTCCAGGAGTTGTTCAGACGGCAAGTGCTTGATTCCGACATGTTTTTAAACTTTAAACCTCTCAAATCAAATCGTGAGGAGTAATCCATTGTATCATACATGTTTTTATTAATTTACGGGTTAACCAACGGCTCATTCCAAATTTGTTTATTAACTCCAAAAAACAAAAAGCAATGCGGAATAGTGTACATTATAAATAAAACTTCCTTTTTTCTTTATCCATGCCCGGTTTAAATTCCCATTCAATTTCCTCTGCAATACCTTTTTGAACTCGTCGCAATCGTAGCGTGAACTGTGGACCAAGCTCTTGTAATCCGACCCGTTCGGTCTCTTTGAATAAGTAACGATGCCGTCTGAAAAATATAAAATCACGTTGATTGTGTAGTGTGACGACTTGTCGACCCACAAACTCGGGTGTTTGTGGGAACAACGACTGGAATAATCTACCAACAGTTGCACCAAGTCTGGTCGAAAAATTATTCAAAATCAGTTCCGGAACGTGATCGGTAGGGTTACCATGACCTGAGATCTGTTTCGGCATTCGTAATGACGTAAGTGAAAAGTACATTGTCGGTCCAGCTGGTAAATGCAAAAATGTTAGTCCGTTAACTTCTTTTTTGTCTTCGTTAACCACAATTACGTCAGTGTAATCTCTGTTTGTGCAGAACTTTGCAATCTCCTTGATATGGAACTTTGATCCGCGCTTGACAAATTCTGACCCAGGAACTATACTTTTCAAAAGATCAATAAACTCATATGCCTGTGCTTTAGCAAATTTCGATGTTGTTAGCAAAACTTTTGGTTTCTTCTTGTCTTTGAAGTATGCTTCGAACTCGTCCTCGCCTTCTAGCGGCACATTCACAGTCTCATCGTACACACGCATCGACTCTATCGTAGTAGGCACATTCTCACGTAATCGCTCTTCTTTAAGTTCTGGATTCACTTCCTCAAGCTTCAGTCGTTCTTTGCGGGCTTTATGCTTGCCAACATTATGTGCCATCCTTGCTGCATGCAGCAAGTTCTCCCGTTTAATCTTGTTCTTGACGCCGCCAAGCGCCTCCTTGGCCATAGGAGCCACTGGCACGCTCTGCTTCTTTGATTTGTTCCTTGCTGGCATCTGTTATATTCTCACTGAACTAAAGCCAGTAAATCTTCCTATAGTTGGATAATTTCAAAGTTGGGACCAAGGTTTAAAGCCCATTTTGCAAAAAAATAGAAAAATATTAATTCTGAGCCGCGCCAGACTCCAGTCCGGGTAAACTTCTCGGCGCTTGTGCGAGACAAAATTTTGGGGTTTTACAAAGTGGCATTATCAAAAAAAAAAAAAAAAGCCAAAATCACTTGTTATTGCTAGTCGGTTCAGTTTCACTTATTTAACAGAAGTTATCGTATGAATTTTGGTCGTCAATTAGTGACTTCCAAGTTCGTGCCAATCAGCAGCAGATTTTCGTTTCTTCGTTTGTCGTCGTTGCGGTTTTTTTCTCAGCCCCAGTTTGCTAATACTTCTTCCGCATTTAATTCTACAAAAGCCAAACGGAAACCTCACGAGCATATCAAAGTTGGATCTACAAATATGAGTGCAGTTCCATTTGATAGAGAAACGCTTGAAAGCGTGATGAAGCGCCGGTTCTTCTACGCGCCCGCGTTCGACATTTACGGAGGTGTGTCTGGTTTGTATGACTATGGTCCGCCAGGCTGCGCTCTGCAGGCAAACATTGTTGACACATGGCGGAAACACTTCGTCTTGGAAGAGGACATGCAGGAGGTTGACTGCACCATGTTGACTCCTTACGAGGTCCTGAAGACCTCTGGTCACGTTGACAAGGTTAGTACTTTTCGAACTTTACTGTTCTGA
Organism: Myxozyma lipomycoides; assembly: GCA_030564125.1. Taxonomy (NCBI): domain Eukaryota; kingdom Fungi; phylum Ascomycota; class Lipomycetes; order Lipomycetales; family Lipomycetaceae; genus Myxozyma; species Myxozyma lipomycoides. The sequence goes on from JAJLTW010000020.1 coordinate 13,238, forward strand.
TTCGTGCAATTGACAACGTATATAGTTCGCTGATTGGATGTGTCGGGATCCTCAGACTGGAGAAATTTTTAGAGCAGATCATTTGGTTGAGGAAGTGCTCGAAAGCAGGCTCAAGGGCGACAAGGAAGCTCGTGGCCAAGCTGCTGCACCGCCATCAGGTGAAGATAAGAAGCGCAAGAAGAAAGTTAAGGAGATCAAAGCTGTCAAGCTTGAGGACAGCGAGGTTGCTGAATACGAAGATATTCTTGCGAAAGTATGTCATTTTATTTCCATACGAATGATTATCACTAACCTTAGATCGATAACTTTTCCGGTCCTGAACTCGGCGAGATCATGACAAAGTACAAGATTGTGAACCCAGTCACTGGTGGTCAATTGTCAGACCCATTGGAGTTTAATCTCATGTTCGAAACTGCTATTGGCCCCTCCGGTCAACTTAAGGGTTATTTGCGCCCTGAGACTGCCCAAGGTCAGTTTTTGAACTTTTCCAAGCTTCTTGACTCAAACAACTCGAAAATGCCATTCGCATCTGCTTCTATCGGCAAATCTTTCCGTAACGAAATTTCGCCCAGATCTGGCCTATTACGTGTTCGTGAATTTTTGATGGCAGAGATTGAACATTTCGTAGATCCACTTGACAAGTCACATCCAAGGTTTGACGAAGTCAAAGACACAGTCTTGAGATTTTTACCAAAGGATGTTCAGGAGTCTGGTCTTACTGATTTAAGTGAAATGACAATTGGCGAGGCTGTTGAGAAAGGCACTGTCGACAACCAGACACTTGGTTACTTCTTGGCTCGGATTTACATGTTTTTGACCAAGATTGGTGTCGACAAGACACGACTAAGATTCCGTCAACACATGTCCAACGAAATGGCTCATTATGCTGCTGACTGTTGGGATGCTGAGCTGTCGACTTCTTATGGATGGATTGAGTGTGTTGGTTGCGCCGATAGATCAGCTTATGACTTGACTGTGCATGCGAAGAAAACAAACGAAAAGCTTGTGGTTCGGCAAGCACTTCCCGAGCCAATTTCGATTGAAGAATACCAGGTTGAGCTTGACAAAAAGAAGTTTGGTCCCAAGTTCAAGAAGGATGGTAAAAAGGTTGAAGAACACATCTTGTCAAAGTCTCAAGATGAGCTCGAAGCGCTCGCTGACGAGCTTGCTGATAAGCTTAAGATTACTCTTGACATTGAAGGCATTGCTGACCCGGTTGTGGTTGACAAGGAGCTTATTTCGATTGGCAAGAAGACTAGATTAGAGCATGTGCGTGAATATACCCCCAACGTTATTGAGCCATCGTTTGGTATTGGTAGAATTTTGTATTCCATGATTGAGCACAACTTCTGGATCCGACCAGAGTCTGACCAGCGTGCCGTTTTATCATTCCCGCCAGCCATCGCTCCTACTAAGGTTTTGCTCGTGCCATTATCAAACAACGACGAGTTCAAGCCGTTGATTTCGAAACTGTCTATCGTCCTTCGTCGGGCAGGAATCTCCGCCAAGGTTGATGACTCCTCTGCCACAATTGGAAGACGGTACGCTCGTAACGATGAGCTCGGTACACCATTTGGTATCACTGTCGACTTCCAATCGGTACAGGACGATACCATCACTTTGCGTGAGCGTGACTCGACTAAGCAAGTACGCGGATCGATCGATGATGTTGTTGCTGCTGTACTTAAGATGGTGTCAGCTGAGGGCATTACTTGGGAAGAAGGCACAAAGTCTTTGACACCATTCGAGACCGTTGCGGAATAAATTTTAATAGTATATTTGTTCACTGTATTATTATTTTTTTTTTTTTTTGTTTGGCTTTTTTCATTGGTATATTGCTTTGAGTATTCATCAATAAAACTACACTACAATGTCATCATAATAAATCAGCAACTGCAAGCCAGGGCACCATACCATTGTCCCAACACTGCCGAGAAAAATAACACTAATAGAGCCATATAAATATTCAAATGCTTTTATCGTTAGTTACCATATCTAATAATGACAGATTTTGGTCCGATTCTTTGAATTTTTTATCACTTCAGGTGCCACAGGACCAACAATTGCATATGATTTTGATGTATGATTAAATTATGCGAACAAACTTATTCATTACTCACTTCTTGGATTAGCCAAGTCAAGATAATTCAATATCATCATGACTTTGAGTAAGTGTGTTTGCATCGTCTGATGGACCCCATCAGAATCAAACTTTGTCTGGACAGTCGCATTCCATGTACCAAGAAATGATATACCAAGTTCAAGAACTTTGGCCTGAATTCGCTCTTCAAATAATTGGCTTGCTTTGAGACCAATTTGTACATCAAAATCAGATGCAATTGTCGGTCCAGTGGCACCTGAAGTCATAAACAGTTCAAAAATCGGACCGTTCTCATTCACAGCTTCGATTGTCTCGGCAATAGCTTCACGCATTAGCTTTATCCAGGTAGAAGTGGTGCCGACACTGAACATTGCCTGAACTCCATGACTAGAAATAACTGCGCTAGGTCTGGTTTCAAACCTTGGTTTAAATCTGAATATCTGTTTGAGTTTGATCTTTGCTTGTTTGTCATGTGGTTCAAATTGGATAAATTCTAGCTTATAACCCCCGGTTCTTGGGCATCTGACAAGCTGTGGATTTTGCAAATAAACGTCATCTAAACTGCGAATTCTTATAGATTCGCAAAATGCGTTCCCAGTGAAAGCTAAAGAACAGTTGTGACTACAAAGAAAATGTTGATAATAGTATTGAACCCATTGCTGCAATGCACCGTTAACATCTTCCCGAAGCAAAATAAACAAAGAAGAAAACGTATGTCCAAGCAACTCGTCACCAAGAAATATAATTTTTTCATATCGCGATATAATCTCGCAAATTTCCTCGGTTGTGTAAAACTTCATCGCACAGCCCCGAGCATTATACCCTGCATCGATACCAATTCGGCCACCAGACGTCATTGAAGCCAATAGTGCCGGCACATTAGCACAAAACATAAGATTTGAGTCCGCTATAATATCAGAAGATGAGATACTGCATTCTGACGACAGAAGAAAATGCTCCATAAGATTGGCTGACTCTGGTGGGTAAAACTTCTCCACTCCATCATTTCTAAACGGAGACGACCTTTTGAACGGCATATTTTGATTCTCTAGGATGTCTTTATCTTGCCAAGCAGAATAATGGCCATGATCAAGGTCTTGTTGCATCTGACGTTCTTGCTCATGTTCATCGTCCTCAACCGACAAATCCATTTGTTGGTCATATGAGTCGTCATCTTCCATCAGGCCCCATGAGTCACTTCCAGGACCACCCAGAGAGAAAATTCCATTCTTATCCTCTTCCTCATTTTCGAAAACAGCAAGGTTGGCTCCAAACGGTCTCAATCTCGATGGACCAGAGTACTGTGAAGTACTCAAGTACAGCTTCAAGTCTAGAGCAAGCGCTCTTGCTACAATATCTTCGTCTTCTTCCCATTCTGGCTGACTCAGCTCAATTACTTTCACAAAAGTGTAGATAATAGCTGCTGCAATGACACAGCTCTTAATGCAACCACGTCGTCGACGCCATAAAAATGCTAACCACCGGTACATTTTTGAATGCGAGAACACTAACCAATGGTTGAACAGATAATCGTTAGATAATTGCACAAAGCAGAAGCCATCAGAAGAATACGTGGGGTATATATATATATAATATATTTTACATTCTCAATGCCTCTCACCCCTCATGGATTTTATGCATCAATGTTTATAGAACCGTTCGATGCATTGACGCGGGAAACCACGCGACCATGTGCGTGCCATGCGCGGCATACGACATAAGTAGTCCTATAAACATATAACAATTACAAGTAAACAATGACCGGCTACTAGCCAAACAAAAAAAACCCATATAAATAAGTTATAGATATATAGTTATATGATAAAGAGGTATTGCTGCCGTGGTTTATGATATGTACATGCGCGACGCGCCAGTCATGCGATTTTACCCGGGCGGAACCGCTTCGCGTGGGCGCGTATTCAATGAGCATCGAAGTTGTCATCAACAGACTGCAGAACCAGCTGCAGGTCGACACAGGCTCACAGGAACAACTACAATCGGAGAACTCATTCGGCGGTAAAGACGACAAATTTGAATGACGGAAGATTCCACGGATCGACGGTTCCTGTTACGGAAGTTCGAGCACGCGTATGCGGTGTTGTCGGACCGTTGTCTGTTCGAGTCGGCCAAATGGGCTGCCGAGGGCCTGAACGGACTTCCAGATCAAGATAATGAGGATGAAGCCAAAGATGCGAGAGGGATTATGATGGAGGACGAGAACGAGTCAGCAGATCAGGCGGCGCCTTGGGAAGTGGCAGACAAGAACATGCCGGCTTGGGAGCGGAGGAAGTACACGCTGGCCAAGGCATGCTTTGATTGTCATGAATATGACCGAGCGGTTCATTTCTTGACCAAATGCAAATCTCCCAAGGCTCTGTTTTTGCGGTTATATGCGCAGTACATATCTGGAGAAAAAAAGAAAGAGGAGGCTAGTGAAGTGATACTAGGTCCTATGGATGGTGACGCGACTGTGAATAAGCAATTGGTTGAAATTATTGCAGAACTTGAGGAGTACTTCTCAACCATCACTGATAAGAATGACCTTGATCCATTTTTGCTGTATTTGTATGGAATAGTATTGATACGACATAAATGTCACAAACAGGCTGCCCAACCACTGATACGAGCAGTACGGATGTTTCCATTCAATTGGGGTGCCTGGCTTGAACTGGCAGCTTGTGTTTCTTCTATTGAACATGTTCCGTATGTTTTATCACAGATCCCGCGTGATCATATAATGACCCGTTTATTTGAGATCTATTGCTCACAAGAATTGTTTCAAGTTACCGACGCCGTATTCGACGCTTTAACTCGGTTAGACGCAATTTTACCAAATATGACGTTTCTTAAGATTCAACGAGCGATGTTGTGTTACCATGGACTTGATTACAGCGAGTCAGAAGCATTGTTCGATAGTGTTTTGAATGTCGATCCTCACAGACTTGATGACATGGATATATACAGTAATATTCTTTATGTGACAGAGGCAAAAGCGAAACTTTCGTTTGTGGCCCAACTGGCATCTGCTACAGATAAGTTCCGTCCAGAAACATGCTGTATCGTCGCAAATTACTATTCACTTAAATCAGAGCATGAAAAAGCAGTCGTATATTATCGACGAGCATTAACCCTCAATAGAGATTGCCTTGGCGCTTGGACATTGATGGGCCATGAGTATGTCGAGCTGAAAAATATTCGGGCGGCAATTGAATCGTATCGCAGAGCAATTTCAGTGAGCAACAAAGATGTTCGGGCTTGGTACGGTCTTGGACAAGCATATGAAGTGATTGAAATGTATCACTACTCTTTTTTTTACTATCAACGAGCAGCTGCACTCAAGTAAGTACTTTTAAAGTAGTTTTTTTTTTTTTTTTTACCTTCGCTAATTAACTAGACCGTATGATCATCGAATGTGGATTGCATTAGGTAGCTGCTTTGAAAAGTTGCAACGTCCTACAGCTGCAATTAAAGCATACAAACGAGCACTGGCGCTATCTGAAATGGACGCCACTATTTTGTCAAAGCTAGCAGCAGTGTATAGTACAGTAGGCGACCATACAATGGTAGCAAAGTATCTTCAGCTACAAAGGATTGCCGAGAGCAGGTCACGACAATCAGAAGGACCAAGTGCAGCGACGTCTGGCGCAGAAGGGAACGCGACACCACAACGCGCAGCAATGGAGCAATGATAAAATGTATATATTACTGAATAAAAAAAGAGCTGTTTATCAAAAAAAAAAAAAATAAATAAATAAATAAAGAGTATCAATTCGAGATAAACTGATTTTCAATGGTCGCGTCGAACGCGTCGGTGCGCTAAAAGAAGCGCGTCAGGAATGCTCGCCGCATGCACAGTCAATCGACGCGTTTCACCACTGGATGGGTCACGATTAATGTATATTTCAATTTTTCCTTTTCCTGTGATCGTAACATTTTTATAACTCTTAAGCAAAAAAAAAAGAAAAGGGGGAAAAGCAACAAATAATGCCTGCACAAATATCGAGTATGTTGCATAATTATTATAAGATCACTCTGAGGTCGCTAACAGGTTCTAAGGTCCAACCCGTCCGTCGCTACGAGCGAGCAACCGATCACGGTCGACTTCACCTCATAAACTATCCAAGACACCGTCACCACTGAAGAGAACAGCGACAAGTGTATCGTCTAATTCGACTGCATTCACCACTATTGATCACAATTCTCCTTCACGTATACCTTCAGCTGCTGGCAGCGCAACCGGAAGTCCGATTGGCAAGTCGGTCGTGCCTACCGCAGGTATATCGACACTGAAAATCTTCAGAGATGAAGATAATACCGACGGGGATCATGATTCGAACAAGGAGAACGTGCCGCCGTCACTACAGGCCAACTTGACGCCAATCAGATTACCGTCGTCGAAGCGAGGACTGAAGCGATCATCTAGTCCACGTAAAGTATTTCGCCGACAGCAAGTCGAACCACAGTCATCATCAAACATCACATATATTTCTGATGACGACAAAGAAGAGTCGATATATTGTACGCCTCCACGACCACGGATCCGGAAATACCAAACTGGAGATTATGTTAACAACTTATTGGCATCAAGAGCTGCGGTTAATTGGCCCTTATCAGCACCTTCCAAGCCAACAAAGTTATTTGAAGATCTTGGGCCAGAGTCTGTGTATTGGGGAACTACTAAAAAGCGGATTTTGTTTGAAATGTTTGTTGATGATGAAAGTAAATAAATAGATATTGGATATTGGGGGAAATGTTTTGTGGTTAGGGCTGTTTATGCCCCAATTGTTTTGGCCAGCGGTCAACCTCTGAATTGTAGTTCAGCCATAAAGCTCAATCGAAACACAGCATATAATAGACAGTATTAAAGAGTGAAAAAAAAAAAAATGACAAAGCAAAGGTTTGGAACTGTACCTGTGGAGGAATGAGCAGTGTAACATTAATTTTGCAGGCCAAAAATTCGTGCATGTTTATTTGGTAAGGTCTTATAACAAAAGATTTTTGGGACTGAAAAATTTTAAGACTTTTTTTAGACATGGACGGATTACTTCTTGATACCGAACGAATAATTGCAATTACTCGAAATAATTTTTTTGTGAGCCGAGGGCATCCGCCAATGAATGATACATTACAACTTTCACTTCAAGGTCTTCGACTTGACGACGCGATTAATTTGATGTTATCACATTACCCCAGCTTGGGCATGACAAGACAAGAGTTTATGGATAGGATTAACAGCGAACTGGATTGTCGATGGAACGAAGCTGGGATAATGCCGGGTGCGCTTGAATTGCTAACCGATCTCTACACCCGGGGAGTCCCGTTCGCACTGGGATCGAGTACAACGACATCAAAGTTCAACCGCAAGTCAGTATATCATCCCCAGCTATTTGATATGTTTTCAAAAACCAATATCGTACTTGGAGACGACCCAGGGTTACATCATGGTAAACCAGCTCCTGATATCTGGTTACTTGCGCTCGAGCGGATAAACGCAAACTTACCAGATTCGATCTCGAAGATTGATATTTCAGAGTGTTTGGTGTTTGAAGATGCGGTTTCGGGGATAAAGTCTGGTATTGCGGCCGGTGCTCAAGTCGTATGGGTTCCTGATCAACATACCAAAGCATCGCATGGTGTCGAGTGCATTGTTGGTGATTGGGGCGTCGTGCTTGATTCGTTGGAACAATTCAATTTAGATGAGTATTTGGCGCCAGAGTATTTAACAAAAAAAAAAAAGGAGATAGATAGATAAATGGATTTGGATTTAGGCGTAAATAAAAACCGGTTTATCGGTTCCTGAAGCACCACCACCAAAAAAAAAAAAAAAAAAAACTTTAATTACCCCAACCCTGTGCGATTGAAATGCTCTTCTCTCAAAAGGACCGGGCGACAACAAATCCGGAGTGACTATACAACTTACAGTGGGGGAAAAAATAACTAATTCACAATTGAACAGCTTGGATACAATGGCGAGTCAACAAAGGTAAGATGAAATTGAATTGATGAATTAATCAGTACTAACGATAATAGACCCAAAATTCGGGCATGTCTATTCGGTAAGACGGACTTTTTTTAGTCGTATTATTATAACTATGTATGTGCGGTTATCTAATTGCGATAGATATGGACGGATTATTACTCGATACCGAACGAATCTACACCGCTGCACGCAACCATATCTTTACTTCACATGGACAAAGTCCGATGACTGATGAGCTTCGAATGAAATTACAAGGTCTGGTTAGTCCTGACGCGATCAAGCTTATGTTGGATTCATATCCTGAAATCGGAATCTCACAACCGGAGTTTATTGAATTAGTTGGAAATGAACTTGATAAACGATGGTCTGATGCTAAGGTAATGCCAGGAGCACTTGAGCTCGTGACCGAGCTTAATCAACGTGGGATTCCATTCGCGCTGGGCTCAAGTTCGACAACCCATAATTTTAATTTAAAATCAAAAAATCATCCACAGTTATTTGATCAGTTTCCATTACACGCACGAACACTTGGAGATAATCCAAATTTGAAAAATGGTAAACCAGCTCCGGATATTTGGTTACTTGCGTTGGAAACAATCAATCACAATCTTCCACCTGAGGTGCCAAAGATTGATATATCACAGTGTTTGGTGTTTGAAGACGCGGTCCCGGGTGTAATATCTGGTGTTGCTGCTGGTGCAACAGTGGTGTGGGTACCTGATCAAACTATTCGGAGGTTGTATAGTGATGATTCGATTGTGGGTGACCGGGGCATCATCCTTGATTCGTTGGAACAATTCAAATTGGAAGAGTATTTGTGATTTTACATAGATTTATTGTATATGTCTCTTTTTTTTTATATATATAATACCGTCCTATCAGTCTAGCACTATGCAACGTCGACTATACTGCGACCGCCCACCTCCCGGATTTTGTGATACTCTGCAGTATAGTTTTCAACCACATGTACAAGAAAGACGAGCTGGTGACGACAAAAAAAAATGTCCATTCTGATGGACATGTAAACAACAACAGCGCAAACTCCAACAACTAGCAAACTACCGCACAAAATAAATCCCAAAAAAAAATGAACGAAATATCGTACCAGAAGAAAAAAAAAAATTTGTTTTAGTAACACAGTGAAGATTTGACTTCATGAATCAGATTTATAGATGCGTCCATTGATCTTTCTCATGCAAAATATTTCGTTCCGCGGGGTTATGAAGTAAACCCTCGACGATGCTTTTGTTGAGTTGCTGATTGTCTGCGACCGACCAAGCAGGCAGACGATAACAGTGCGGACGACCACCGCTCATACACGTTTTCTGGCACATGGATCTTCCAATCGACAGCCTTGAGGAACGCCATTTCATTAGCGTTGATCTCGGAAGTAGAAAGACCAGAGATTTTGCTCCAGGCGAGTGCTGAGTAGTTCTTGTCTTGTAAATACTTGGACGCCAACATCAGCGACGTCAGGAACGCGCGTCGTCCACAGTGCAGCGAGTCCATAGCCTTGCCGGACAGCTTGCAAGGATCTTGCACAGCCGGTCGTAGTAACACCAAGTAGTATAACGACACTTGCAGAGTGGAGTAGGACGTGCGAGATCGGCGAAGAGTTTCCTCGATGAAAGTGCGCAACGGCAAGACTTGAGTACCTGAGGAGCCTTCTTCACGAGACAGTGGCCAAATAGCTTCGATCATGAGTGCTGCAGATTCTAAAAATTAGTAAAAGAGAAAGAGACAACACCATGACACAAAAAAGTCATACCAACTAGAGAATCAACGAAAGCACCGCGATGACGAGCATCGTTGAGCATACCAGGCGCCACCGAGGCGATAGTAGCAGCTGCAGAAGCGCAAGCAGAAGGAACTGTCGATGCAGGGATAGCAACTGGCTTTGCAACCTTGGCCGGTTTAGCACAGAGTGGGTTTGACAACTGGCAAGACGAAGAGTGTCTACGGTGGAGGCCAGCGCGGACTGAAGGAGGCTGCCGGACCGGCGATGTCGAGCACGACGTAGTTCGCAGAGACGATCGAGGATGGGGTAGTAACCCGACAGCATGGGCATCGTTCTGCCTTTTTGTTGTTGTTGTTGTTGTTGTTGTTGTTGTTTGTTGTTGGTGTTTGTGGTGTGTGATGTGGAGTGGCTCGTAGTAGTGATGGTTGAGGGCCGGAGACGAGTCAGACGACCGGATCGATGACACCGACGAAGCCAACGAGGGCGGGTAGTCGTCAGACGATGCGGTCGACGCCGGAGACGACAAACTCGAATCGGTTGCTTCAGCAGCAACGAGCGAGACTGCATGCACCAGCGCCGACAGATCGGTTGTGGTCGAGGTCCGGAGCTGTTGCGGCTGCGCCGCCGCTGCGGCAGCCTCTAGCTGGAGCTGCAGCGACGGCAGATTCGAGATTGACGAGTGGTTGTAGATCATGCTGCAGAGACAGAGCATCCAAAGTCAAAAAAAAAAAAAAAAAAAAATTAAAAAGAACTGGGGGGGAAGGGGGAGAAGAGCGAGACAGAGTATGTTATCGCACGCTGGAGAACAGATGGGTGATGGTCAGAGTGACCGGAACAGAACCGAGTAACAAGAGTGAGTATACCGAGAAAGGAAGACGGGAGGCGACGCCAGACTTGACAGAGTAATACTGTCAACGTCCTTTGCAACAGGCGGCAGGAGGACGAGTGGAAGATATCAATACGCCACTTAAACGACGATGGCGACGATGACGGCGGCCATATTGAACAGAATCGACACAGAAGAACAATAAGCAAAAAAGACAACCAGCAACCAAAATTATAAGCAAGATCAACCCAGCGAAACCAAACTAAACGAAAACAAACAAAAAAAAAAAAAAAAAAAAAAAAAAAAGAAGAAGTGACACCGGAGAAGAAGAGTGTGTGGAAGTCGTGAAGAAGAAGAGAGGCGAGCAGCAGCAGCAGTAGGTGCAGCACGCCCTTGTAATATATGTTATTAATGTATGAAAAAAGTCCACACTCGGGGGGGGGGGTGGCGGGGCGAAGTGAGCGCAGCGCCTGACCTGGGCTGGGCTCAGACGAAGAAGACTCGACTGTTGTGATGATGTGTTAAGGTGGGAATGGCGTGTGCCCGGCGGGCGATATTAATAATGTATTACATACAACAGTTAGCTAACTAACTATGTGGTAACTAACATCACCTAATTGAAGTGAGCCTCACCGAGACCGGCCGGCGGCGGCGGCGGCGAGAGTCAGTTTTTTTTGGTAAGTCACCCCCCCCCTCGAGGGTAAGGGCTGCCCATCCCCTTACCCCGGAGAGTAGTACGACGACCGCTGTTGTTGACAGCGACGATGACGACGACGACGGACCAAAAAAAAGAAAAAAGAATTTTGGACAAGACCCACGTCCCCAAACAAATGACGCTGGCAAAATGAATGAAGCCAGCCGCGATTCTAACGCGAGGGTCACAGGGGGGGGGTGCGCGAAAGAACGCTCCGCGCGGTGACGTGATCCAGCGCTCACAGCCACGTGCCCGAGCGCGGGCTCCAGTTCTGATTGGCCGGGCGTTCGCTCTGACTCACAAACAGAAGCAAACCAGGCCCCCCCCCCCCTTTCTGCAAGAATAAGTATGTATATTAAAAAAAAAAAATAAAGCGAGTTTTTAATAATGTAATATTATATCTTAAAAAGGCTTGGGCTTTCGGCCCCAGCACCAACAATAAATGGAGATTAAGCCTAAAAGCAACAGCGGCCCCCCCCCACCTCCGCCCAGTCAACGAGATAATTACATATAATGTATGTACATACATATATGTAGTCGGCGTGACTCACTCTCCGGCGACGATAGCGACCCGAGTCAGTCAGTGTGAGAGAGAGAGAGAGAGAGAGAGTCACACACAACAAACCGACGAGGACCCACTTTCTGGAACGAGAGTCAGGGTAACAAAAATTAGCAGCTACGGGCCCCTTGGAGCTGTGTGTGCGTGTTTAGCCGGGTTTTAGCATCAGGGTTAGGGCTGTTTTTCTTGTCGGCGGTGACTCAACGAGGTGGCTGAAGCGTAATTAATTATTCGCGATGGATTAGATGAACGGATAGTTTTTGTATATATGGTTATGTATTATCGGAGTTCGAGATAGAGCTTGTCTGAGAATAGAAGATTTGGCACCATAATAGATCAAAATGACAATGTAAGTTTTTTGCTGGTCGTTGTTCTGCCCCGGTCGGTGCTGACGATATGCAGTGATAAGCAACTAAAAGTGAAGGCGTGTCTATTTGGTATTACATACCTTCCATAACAAAGATTCGCAAGTTGTATCTAATTTTTAGACATGGATGGCTTGCTCATCAACTCTGAAGACATCTACACCGAAGTCATCAACGAGGTCCTTGCGTCTCACGGCAAGGGAACGCTGTCATGGGCAATCAAGGCTGAACTGCAAGGTTTACCTGGAACCGCTGCTACTGCGAGATTTTTATCTTGGTCTAACCTGCCATATACCCCAGAAGAGTTGTATGCAGTCACTACGAAGATGCAAGAGTCTCGGTGGCAAAATACTCGTCCGATGCCCGGAGCAATGAAGTTGTTGCAGTACCTTGTTGACAACAACGTCCCCATCGCGCTCGCAACTTCTTCTCATTCTCACACATTCAAGTTAAAGACTGCCCATCTTCAAAATATGTTTAGCCTCTTTGGCGAACACAAGGTCTTAGGCGACGACCCAAGAATCGCACCTGGAAGAGGTAAACCCGCGCCCGATATCTGGCTCCTCGCGCTGGACTCAATCAACTCCAAAATCGAAAACGAACAAGATAAAATCAAACCTGAAGAAGTAATTGTGTTTGAAGATGGTATTCCTGGTGTACTCGGTGCAAATGAAATTGATGCTCATGTAGTCTGGGTCCCAATGCCACAGATTGCAGACGCAATCTCTCATCGAATTCCAGAGATTGTCTCTTCAAAATGTGTTATGCTATCTTCATTAGAGCAGCTTGATTTGGGAAAATTTGGATTATAGACTGTATCATGTAGACTTTTATTGTTGATTATTACTGGTGTCCTTTCTGTTCGCGTAATAGCATAGTATTGTTAACAAACCGTAAAATATTTTAGTATACTCGAAACACTATTACTTTTAATCTACTATGTAAATGTATTTTTTTTTTTTTATAATTATTTTTTTTAAACTTTTAAAAATCTTATCTTTGGTTCTTCATTTGTCTCTAAAAATCATCAAAACGTTTAAAACCGCGCCTTGAAAACTTAGTGTTACTGAATCAAATTCAACGCGAAAAATTACATCTCAACTGATTATAATTTATCACATTCAATACACGCTCCACAACACACGTGCATCTTAATATTTGTACAAATCAACTTCAAATCAATACGTGACAATCTTTTTTTTTTTTTTGATTGCCCTATATATACGTCACCGAGGCGTGATTGACCTCGACACACGTCAATAATGGCGACCACAACGACAACAACAACAACCGCAACGGCACCAACCAAATCGACAACCACAAAAGTTGCACTTCCTGCTGCATCATTACTTGACCAACTGCTTGAAAATACCAAAAGTTTACCTAGAACTGTGACTGGATTAGGCGCAATCCAGCTCGGGATCAATGAAATTTCTGACCAGGCGCGTATACTACGTGAAAAAGTTCCTCAAGGCACTGATGGTGATACTAAAGCGTGAGTAAATTATGAAATAATTATTCTGTCTCTTCTTTTTTTTTTTTGTTTTAACAAGTAGTCACTATTTGCTTGCTGCAAGTGGAATCAATGCAGAAGACATTGCTCAAGACCTCGACACGCTCGATCTCCACATGTCAGCAGAACCAGTCACATACACATTCGAAACCGATACAAAAGGCTATTTAAGATACAAACGGGAAGAAAACATAATAGCATCAATTGAAGACAGTATAAAACAAACTGTAAAAAAATTTGATTCATTCGTGGCTCAGAATATTCGTGTTGATTGGAATTATGAAAAATTGTTGATTTGTGAGCATTTCGGTCTAGTCCCGCGTGGAATTGCAAACAAGCTAGCTGTAGAACTTGGTTTTAGTAGTCAAACTACCACTCAGATGCCGTTGTCTGGTACTAATATGGATCAGACGCGTTCGAAACCAGATGACGGTAGACTACGCGTGCCAACTGGTGGTTGGACAAAATCAGCTGTGGGACGTAGTGTTTTGGGTCCAGTTTCTGGATTACTTGAGTTTCCTGATGTAGGTGGACTAGATGCAAACCAAACACCGGCTAGTCTGGGCGGGTCGACTTCTCAAATGCAGCTACAACAATACCAACAAGGGCAACAACAACAACCATTACAACAGCAAGGCGGATTACTCCTTCATACCAGACAAGAACGTTATGCTAGAGTTGTGAGCATGTTAAACTCGTATAGACTCGAACACAGAGTATCTGTACCTTTGATTGATGCGTTTGCGGATATTGCAAATAGTCTCGGCATGGATACGCGTACTCAACAGATCTACGATGCATGGAGATTGTTAGGATATGTCATCCCTCCTGATACAGCTGAACGCAAATTTGCAAAGTCATATATCAAATCAAAAGATAAAAACTCTGTAAATGCGATTCAACTACGGGTGAACATTCGTAACGGCTCGCGACGATATCTTGAAGCACAAATGTATAATCTCATGGAAGCAGAAATAGCAAAATACCCACAGGAAGCGCAACTAGGTGGTATTCCATCGGTTGTTAATAAAGTGCTGGCGTTTTTGAAACTTAGGTTTTCCAAGAACGGTAATTGGATCAAGCCAAATTTGGAGATTGTGAATAATATTCCCGTGTGGGCATTACTCTATCATTTGTTTAGAGCAGGATTTGTTGACCATGCTCTTGAATTTACAATCCAGAACGAGGCCGTGTTTCAAAAAATCGAACGTACATTTCCGTCGTATCTACGCGGGTACGTAAAGTCAGGAGAAGCGAGACAACTACCACATGATTTGGCCGACAGATTACAAGCTGAATTCAATCATCACATTAGAGATTTCGATCCCCGGACCGACGATCCTTACAAATATGCACTCTACAAGATTATTGGACGATGTGAAGTCTCGCGACGGAATATGCCGGAAGTCTTGCGCGTGACTGAGGATTGGCTTTGGGCACAGCTTGCATTGGTACAAGACGCGACTGAGCCCACAGACGTGTTTAGTAGTGGAACTACAGATCAATACACTCTCAATGACTTAAGAAATCTGGTTGTGCAGTTTGGTGCAAGACACTTTAATCCTAATGGGACCAGCCCTATCGTATACTTTCAGATTTTGTTGTTAACTGGTCAGTACGAACGGGCAGTTCACTACATGTACAAATACCAACCGGTTGACGCGGTTCACTTTGCGATTGCACTTGCGTACTATGGTTTGTTACGGGTGACCGCAAACACTGGCGATGCAGATTTGTTGATTATGAGTTCAGACGGTGTACCGGAGCTTAATTTCGCTCGATTGGTTGGATACTACACCCGAGACTTTCGACGATCTGATCCTGAGATTGCGTTTGACTACATCAGCTTAATTTGCTTGAACAGTGATTTTGGAAAGAGTAATGAAGATGCATATCTTAAGCTATGTCATGAGGCGCTCCGTGAACTTGTTTTGGAGACCCGTGATTTTGCAGAGTTGTTGGGTGATGTGCGTGCTGATGGAACACGACAAGCAGGAATTATCGAGCGCAAGATGGAGTTGATTAAGATTACGAACGAAAAAGAGTATTTACGCACGATTACTGAACAAGCAGCAGTACAAGCGGATCAAGACGGCCGTACTGCTGATGCTGTGCTACTGTATCACTTATCAGAGGAATACGATGTTGTTGTGTCGATTATCAACAAAACCCTGGGTGAGACACTTGCGATTGCAGACTTGACCAGCGACGAGGTTGGCGCTGGCGTGAGCATGTCGCTTGCTGCAGCAGAGGACCCGGTGCAGCTGGCGAGGAATATGATGTCAGTCTACTCCAAGAACGGCGAGATCTTGAAGAAGGTCACGACTAAGAACCGTGAGGCGTGCGAGATGTTGCTACGGATTGTGGATGCTCGGAGGGCCTACGAAAAGGGCGCTTGGGATGAGTGTTTAGATGTGAGTGAAACTAAAGAACGGGGTTGTTGGTTGTTGAATGTTATTAACGTGTTAGAATATCGCAAAGGTCAAGGTGCTCCCGATGGAACTCACAAACGATACTGGCGGCATCAGACGACGAGCTCAGCGATTCGGCGAGCTTGACGAGAACGTGGCCCGCAACGTGCCGATGCTGATTGTGATGGCAATGGAGGCGTGCGTGCGCGTGACGCGTGAGTTGGCTGCCAGTAGCTACGGAGACGGTAGTCGAAGCAAGGTAAGAACAACAACAACAACAACAACGTTTTACTTTTGTTCTGGCTAACCGGTCGATCTAGAAACTTGGCGAACTGCGAACGTACGCCAAGAATTGCATGATCTTCGCCGGTATGATCCAGTACCGGATTCCACGAGAGTAAGTAATGCCACTTTTCCTTTGAACAGTTTTTATTCTACATAGCAAACGGTCGGGTTCGGTGTGCTCAGCAAAAAGTTCGTGTCCACGGTCTGGTGACCGGCAGGGTTTGCGGGTCGAGCTCGCGACGGGATTACTAGGTGCTGGTCAGGTCACACCACAGTCACATGTGCACCGTCGTTGCTTTTTGGCACGATAAGGTTGTTGTTGGTGTCGTGATGTGCCCAAGGAGGCTCCCCCGGGGGACAGAAGCCAGATAGAAGCACGAGATATTGTTCTCTCGAATCAGCGGCGGTTCTTTACGACCCAACTGGTTTTTTTCCGCCGTGGACCACCACTAACCGAGTGGCATGTTTGCTTGATTGCCTCTTCCTGTTTTCATTTGTATGTTGTAATTTGGTGCGCTAACGGTGTCTAGGGTATACGGAAAGCTCACGCGGATGGAGACCGAGTTGTAAAGCAAATGTCTGCAAAACTCAATTGGGTTGGATCTCCAAACAAAAAGATATGGGGGGGGGGAACTGGAGACGCAACCCACGCCGAATTATTGCTGTTAACCCTAGTCTCACAGCGTACATTGACTTTTGTGGGTGACCGCAGCTGCAACTTATGAAGAGGCGATGCGATGTGATTGTCATCAGCGTGATTAATGCTATTTGGCAGCAGCAGTAATTCTAGCTCGTTCAATACAATTTTTATATATATTGACCTCATATATTCCATATTAACAATGTTAACAATGTACGTGAGTGTGCGGCCACAGCAGCGAGTCATTTTGTACACTATACAATTTACCAGTTCTTTGTACAGAATTCGGGCCGGCAGCAAAACCCTAGCCCCGTGCGCATGACGTCAGCGCCGACTAAAAAAATTTATTAGCACCAAAGTTTGGGTGGCCAGGGCCAGGGTCAGCCCGGGCGTTTTCGTCGGTCGCCCGTTATATAATCGTCAATGCCCAGCGTCGACTTATTTGCGCTTGTTCAGCAGCTTGTGGGCGTTACTACAGACAATTACAGTTTTCCTTTGGCTTTTTTTGTGCTGGCTGCCATATGAGCGTTAAAGACACAGACTTTGGCTTCCGTCGACTGGCGCCTGCTGCCGTCGACGCTGGCTCTGAGAGCGGCGGGATGCGGTCACCGGTGGTGGCGGGTCACGATATAGCGTCAGACTCAAGCAACTACTTCACAACCAACAACAACAACATCAGCAACAACACCATTAATAATAATAATAACAGTCATATGTCGGGAGACTCTCAGAAGTCTTGCTTTATTTCAGATGCCGGGAGTGCTGCCACGAGGCAGGCTCTGCAGGCGCTTCAGGCACTGAGAGGCAGCAGTAGCGCCAGCATTGCGTGCCGGTCGTCGGTCGAATTAAATTTAATTTCGTCATGGTCTTCATCAGAATCAACTAATTCGTTGTCAGACTCGTCTAATTTGTCGTCTTCATCTTCTTTGTCGTCGTTTTTTGCGTCACGGTCGCCTGAAAAATCATCGTTCTTGCCACGAAAATGTCGCATTGGTCGGGGAGACGATACATGTGGTGGTGCTGAAGTTGCAACAGCCATCACTTCGTCGGATCTTGCAGATTTATTAAACAGTTCTCTTCATTCCAAGCCTGGTCTGCTTTTACTCGACGTCAGGCCGTACGCGCAGTACATGTCGGCGCATATCACGTCAGCATCGAGCTTATGCGTGCCCTCGACCTTGCTCAAGCGACCAGCATTCACAATGTCGAAAATAGTCGAATCACTGTCTGGAGAGCACCGTATAGCATTGGACAATCGTTCACGGTCCACTAAAATTGTGTTGTATGATGAGAATTCATTGGCAGTCGCTAGTGGCTCGTCACTATTCCACACCGCGTCAAAGTTTAAAACCGACGGTGATGTATCTAATGCGACTGTTTATTATCTCAAGGGCGGTATTTCAGATTTTAAAAGTTCACACTGCGAACTTGTTTCTACTGAGAAAGGAGCGGCTGCTTGTTCGACTGAAAATTCGTCTAGCGCTCGAACAGCAGGGTGTCAGTCAAAATGCGCCCCTATATTGTCAGGACTACGACTGCCATCATTTAACAAGAAGCAGCCATCTGCTACACCATTTTTTTCCAACATTAGACAAAACTTGGATTTGATTGGTGGTGTTGGTGATCCGATCCCTGTTCGGGTGCCTGCCTCCTGTCCGGTTTCGATACTTCGCAAGCTTCCATTGTGGCTTCAAGACGTCTTGCCATCATGCGATGGTGCCAAGCTGATTGCTGATAGATTTTTGGAACTTGAGAAAGCAGAGCAAGGTAGACTACAAGCTGCGTTTGTATCGTCGTGCTCGTTGGCCACTACGCCTTCAAGTTTGCAACCGCCTTCTACGCCAGCTGCCTCGGTTTCGGTTTGCTCGATTTCGTCAATGTATCGCAAGAAGGTAGCCACCAGTCATCAAGAACAGCAGGTCCCCAAGGTACAACCGGCGTCTTTCACAATGTCAGCTGCATTAGAGCGAGGTGCAAAAAACAGATATAACAATATTTTCCCGTTCGATCATACTCGGGTCAAGTTGCAATGCAACCAGCCAGGATCTTGTGACTACATCAATGCGTCTTATATTTGTCCTACAAATACCAACAAGCGATATATTGCTACCCAAGGTCCATTGCCAAACACTGCTTCGGATTTTTGGTCGGTTGTGTGGGATCAAGGTGTACGTGTGATTGTGATGCTCACGCCTACGAATGAAGGTGGCCAAGTCAAGTGCCATCAGTACTGGAACGAGACTCAATATGGAAATCTGGTGCTGACTATCAAAACCGAGACCGAGGTTTGCTTGTGTGATGTGACTGGTACTTCTGTTGTTGTACGTGAGTTTTTGTTGACTGATCGCACTCAGCCACAGGCCAACGGTCGTCGCGTGATGCATATCCAGTACATGTCATGGCCAGATCTTGGTGCACCTGCATATCCACTTGATCTTGTTTCTCTTTCAGATATGGCTTCCAAGTTTAACAAAGATGACGAATCAGACACGATCCATCCAGTTGTTGTGCATTGTTCTGCTGGTTGCGGTCGTACTGGCACGTTCTGCGCCATCGATACTGTGATTGACATTCTGAAAAACAAAGAAGAGTACAATTCGTCAACCGACAAGTCAACTGAGGATTTAATTGCTGATGTGGTTCATGAACTTCGTACACAACGGTTGTCGATGGTTCAGTGTCTGCGCCAGTTTGTCATGTGCTACGAATCAGTGATTGAATGGAAAGTAAGGGAAATCATGCAATCAGAACAACAACAACAGTATTCTAAAGTTGAACTAAAATCTGCATTTGCGCAAGCGCATCATCTGTCACATTACGACAACCCGATACCACCTCCATCGCCTAAGGTCATGTCTCCTCAAGAAGTATGAATTACTTCTTCATTATTGTTTAGCATATTCCTGGAGTTTTACAAATTGGAGCACAGCGTATATTAATTTTTTTTTTCTTTTTTTTTTTTTGTGTTTCGAATTGTTATGGTCTTGTATATCAGGATGTTTTTTTTTTCATTTTTTGGTTTTGGATTAGGCGATTGGTATATTGTCTAGGCGTCTTCGTGGTTTAGATAATATTAAAGTATGTTTTACTATAAATTCGGAAATGTCTTTAAGTAATGGTTACGGTCTGTTGTAGAGTTTCGCATTTCCACATTTATGTAGTATGTAATTGGCTAATTTTGGATTTATTAGTTACGAGTTGTGCCGAGAATGTTCCGGCCTTGCGGATTGCCTCAGGGGGGGGGGGCGGTGGTTGAGAGTGGGTGACTCGCCATCGATAAAACCTGCAGCAGTTATCGTATCACCAACCGAATCGAGTATAACGACTTAGACATCAACCATGCTTCGAACAACCACCACAAGAGCTTTGAGGGGTCAATTGCATGCTATTAAGAGCAGCAAGGGATTTCATGCTAAAGCATGGGCACCACCGGTTCTTAAAGTCGACGAGGAAGTCAAGGCAGCAATCGCCGAGCATAAGCCAGTACTTGCGCTCGAGTCTACGATATTGACTCATGGAATCCCATACCCTCACAATCTCGAGCTTGCACACGATCTCAATAAGCTAGCGAGGGAAAATGGAGTTGTTCCTGCGACAACTGCACTCATCAACGGTGTACCTACTGTCGGTGCATCCGATCAAGAGCTCGCGATGTTATGCGAGAACGCGGATAAGGACTTCCTCAAAGTTTCACGAAGAGATATTGCATATTGCATGGCGCATGGAATCACAGGTGGTACTACTATTGCCGGAACTATGATCATGGCACACTTAGCCGGAATCAAGGTATTTGCGACCGGAGGTTTAGGTGGAGTTCATCGTGGTGCTGAGACTACATTTGATATCTCAGCTGATTTGGAAGAACTTGGTCGGACACCGGTAGCGGTGGTTTCTGCTGGTGCAAAGGCTATTTTGGATTTGGAAAAGACGTTTGAGTATCTCGAGACTAAAGGTGTACATGTGTCTACATATGGTCCCAAGGGCACAAATTTACCTGCATTCTATTCTCGTGATTCAGGTATTGCTTCACCGTTTAACTTCGAGACTCCGGAAGAGGCAGCTGCTATTATTCGTAAGTTGGGGTTTTGAAGTAGTTGGGTATGAATTACTTAAAATTAACAAATTTTTAGACGCGAGTGAGATTCTCAAGTTGACGTCTGGCTTTTTGTTTTGCGTACCAGCTCCTCATGAATACGATATCCCATCGTATGAAATTGATGAAGCCATCAATCAAGCCGTTATAGCTGCAAACCAAGCCAATATCAAGGGCAAGGAAATTACTCCATTTTTGCTTAATCGGGTGTTTGAGCTTACTGCCGGACGATCACTTCAATCAAACATCGGATTTGTGAAGAATAATATCGTGATTGGTGCTGGTATCGCAAAATCATTAGCTAAAATGCAGACTTCTGATGAAATTGGTGGAAAGGTCAGTTCTGTGTAGCTTGGTTTATTTTAGTTCTACTTGTTCTTTTTTTTTTTTTTTTTTCTTTTTAAAAAAATTTATGTGTATTAATCTGTTATGTAGACCTTTGCCTCTGTGTCGATACCGAAACCCACGGATTCCGCCATCAAAGCGGTCGATAATCAAGTTTTGTCTTCAAAAGTTAAAGCAGCTGTGGTGGGAGCGATTGCAATAGATTTGACATGTGACCTGACCCATGCAGATGTGAATACACCATCTGGATTTTTGCATACTTCAAACCCAGGTAAAGTTCACCGAACACCAGGTGGTGTTGGATTTAACGTATTCCTGGCTGCTTCATACGCAGATTGGTTGACCACCAACACAGTAAGAATGATTTCCGCAGTTGGACAAGAGAATGCAGATGTGGCTAGATCATTAGGATTGAATCATTCTGATGACATTCCATTAGATTTTTCTGGCGTATTGATATCTCCAATCGGAGTAACCGCCCAATATATCGCGATGCATGATGCAAACGGTGAACTGATCGTTGCATGTGGAGACATGTCTCTGGTCGAACAAATGTCTTCTTCTCATATTGAAACCCAAATCAAACTAGCTGCAGGCCAAACCGGTAGCTTATCATGGGTTGCATTGGATGCGAACCTGGATGCTATTCCAATGGCAAGTGCAATCACGACTGCTCGACAAGTCGGTGCAAAATTATTACTTGAACCTACAGCAGTTATGAAAGCATGTACTATGTTTGAGTTATCGTTACCGTCACAACATGATTCACCCCTGATATTCGACGTCATGACTCCAAATGTATTCGAACTTGCAGGCCTACATTCATACGCACGAACAAACAACAAGTTTGATTGTGATGGATGGTGGACTACAATCGAATCATTCGGAATTTCATCTGATTTTAGAAATGTGGTTGAGATGCTTTCAAACGAATGTGAACTTACTCACGAGCTCATAAACCAAGGCGTGATCCAACAAGCTGTACAAATGTTACCATTTGTTCCTAATCTGTTTATTAAGCTCGGTCCAAAGGGAGTAATAAGCGTTCAAGTCGTGGACGGTACAGACCTTATTGGAATACAACCTTCAACTTCTTTACAATACACCAGAGCAAATCGTTTGATGCTATGGACTACAAACATTCCAAATCAATATATCCTCATCCGACATTTCCCAGCTTTGGTACTCGACCGTCCGATCGTATCTGTCACTGGAGCAGGCGATTCATTCTGTGGAGTATTGTTAGCAGAGCTTGCTAATGCTTACTCACCTTCGGTATTGGCTGATATTGATGCAATGACAAATATTATCGACAAGGCTCAACGAGCTGCTTGTTTGACACTACAAAGTCGATTCGCGGTTGCGCCCGAGATTCGATCGATCGGACTCTAGACAGTGTTGTAAAATAGTTGTAACATAACTGCTTAATGGAGGGTTTTTTTTTTCACTATTGAAACAAGTAAATTAACACAAGATATAAAGAAAAAGATAAAATCAAAGAATCCCAGAGGTTACAACTGCAACCTTTTAAACGCAAACGATCGAACTACACAGTCAATTAAAAAAAAAATGCCGAACTAAAGAAAAATTAATAAGACAAAACTTTGTGAAATCAAATCACGCCCTGTTCGACATTAAAAATAAACCATTATTTAGATACCAGCAAGGAATCCACGCACAGCAGTAGACCAAGCCAACTCATCGACCTTCGACCGCGGCACTGCCTTAACTTCCTCAGATCGCACTTCATCTGAGAACACCATGTTATTATGAGCAGGTTTCACTTTTTTCAACTTGTTGGCATCCATGCATTTACTGCGTCGATGAAGACACGCGTTGACTGCCTCGCGAATGCTTAAATCATAAAGCTCAAACTGGTCGATAATGCATTGCTGAAATCCACCTCGTTCTTTAGACCGCGAGTGTTGTCTGCTTGGTGCCTCCGCCACTAACTCAGAATACGATCCGGAATATGGAGCCCAATCCTCCTTTCGCGCATGTGGTGGTGGGAAGGGCCGTTTTACATGCTTGAATTCGCGGTGGTCATCATCGTCCTGATCATCGTCGTCGAATGGCTTGCGGTGGTGTGGACGACGTCCAAATCGATGAGACTTTTTCTCATCTTCCTCATCATCATCATCGTCGTCGTCGAATGGCTTGCGGTGGTGTGGACGACGTCCAACTCGATGAGACTTCTTCTCATCTTCCTCATCATCATCATCATCATCGTCTTCGTCGAATAGCTTGCGGTGGTGTGGACGACGTCCAAATCGAGGAAATTTCTTTTCATCTTCGTCGTCATCTTCGTCATCATCATCGTGATGAGGCCTATGGAAAGGCGGCTTTGGGAGTGGATGGTGCAGTTCTTTGAGAGTAACGTTCTTGTACATGTCAACAGGGATATCTCCAATGTAAGCAACATTGCCAAACCCGCCCAACCAGTAAACTGACTGAACGTCAAACGTCATCCAAGCAGTCTTGTGAATCTCGTTGCCAGGGAGCCATGCCTTGGCATCAGGATGTCGGTGCAGGAAGCAGACCTCAGCCTTCTTGATAGCTTCTTCGTCGTCGGTAGGGACAAACGACAGGTTGCCCTGGAGCGAAACACGCGGCTTCGACGCCGGCGAAAACGGAGGGAAAAACGAGCTGTACTGAATCGACATCGACGTAGGCGAGCCCGCGTTCCAGTTAGTAAAAGTGTGGCCAAGCTCGACCATGAGCAGCGTCAATGACCCGTCGTCGCTGCAGTCTGCGTAGTACTCCATCAGGCCGATCCCAGAGCCCTCGAGCTCGCCGTCCTGGTAGACCGTGACCATGTCGCCAAACGCATTGTGTCTGACGAGCTTTCTGGCCTGCACGGCCGCCTCTTCAACGGTTGGTCGGGCCTCAATAATCACGGCCGTGGGTCCGTCGTCGTGATGCTGGGTGAAGAAGGGTGCTTGAAGGTTGCGCTTGATCAGGCCACCGAGCGGGAACGCAGCGGCATCTGTGGCCAACAGCACCGCGACAGCAGCAGCGGCAATAGCAGAGAAACGCATTTGCAGAACAGAACCTGCAGTGGTGTCGTGAGTGTGATCCCACGATGGTTGCGGGAGCTGAAGCAGAGACAGAGCCAGGCCGTCGCCGCCGCCGCCGCCATCTTATGACGACGACGACGACGACCTGCCAGCACCGCCGCAGGACGCGTGTTGGCTGTGGCGCAGTGCAGGTGGTGGTGGCGCAGCGGACTCAAGGCCCTAGAGCCCTTACCTCCGGCGGCCCTTGGCTGTGGTGTTGCCGGTTGTGATGGGCCCATGCATTAATATTAAATACCGCAATCTGGCGGTGTCCATTTGTAGTTATTATTAGCATTGCTTTTTTTTTTTGCTTGTATTTTGGCGCTCTTGTCACTATGTATGTATGTACATATGTTCGGATGCGCTAGTTCGGCAACTGCCGCGCCGGCTTTAGATACTAGGGTTCACGGCAAGCGGGTTAAAAAAAATCTTTGTTGTGCGTGCAGTGGATATGAACAGCGATGTTACTGTATGTACATATTATATAGCTGGCTATGCAGAGCCAACAATGGTCATAAAGCCCAATACAGTTCCCAGTAGTGACCGCATAAATTCTGTTTGTTTTGTATGCGCTGCCTGGGCCAATCTATTAATCAAATACGAAGGCGTTAAAACGAACACAATCAGTTTATTAGCGGCAGGTATAATACATTTAAGTAGCAGCTGGCATCGTATTTCGGAATTGCGAGTGCGACGATCATCTCGCCATATATTTGAGTTGTCTGCTGCTGCTTGCTGATATGTAATTCCCCATTATGCCTCCCGATGCTTTACGCTCTGAGTATTTGCGCCGTAGTTGATCCACACAGCAAAAAAAAAAAATGTCATTTGCATAACACGTATCTACTCGCTCCCTATTGTACATACTCCATTTCCATCAATCGCAGGCTTGCTACTCCTCCTGCGTTGCTTCCTTCAATGCGTCCTGCTCAAATACTCGTCCAGCAGCCATGAACCTGTCGCGTGTCGTTAGCACCGGCTCGTCCGCTTTGTTTGCTGTTTCTCGTATACTTACAATGACCCTTGAATGCCTCCAAGCCGCTTGATATACTCTGCCTGTACTGCTGTGACCCGCAGTAGACTGTCAAGATCAGCCAGATTGGCCTGCAATTGAGCAAGCTGTGAATGCAAGTGTGACATCTGACGCGGCTTCATCGATGCGGGCTCTGTTGACATCGACGGCCTTGAAAAGCCTGCAATACTTTGCCTCTGCATCTTAAACTTTTTCTTTTTCTATGCGTGTATGATTTGTTGTGACACGTTTACAAACGAACAATTTATACCATCGGGCGCGTTTGTGTACAATTCATATTGCAGTTGCCCTGACAATAAGCAGACCGGGTAACTTTAATCTTTGTAAACATTACTGCGACATCTATCTACTCGGTGACATATCCAATTGCGAGATAGCTTCAGATTTTCCAAATACAGGCACCCATCGCAATGGAACTACTGCTATAATGTCATTTAGAGACTTTTATGACTCGCTTGAGCTCATTGGCCGCGGTACATTTGGCCAGATCCGCAAGGTGCGGCACAAGCTAGATGGGCATGTGCTGGTCCGCAAGGAAATTTCCTATGCTCGCATGTCACAGCGAGAAAAGACACAATTATTGGCAGAACTACGAATATTAAAGGCTTTGAAGCATAGTAATATTGTACAATATGTTCATCACGAAAGAGTACCTGAATCTGACGAAGTCCATTTGTATATGGAATATTGCGGTGGTGGTGACTTGTCCCAATTGATCAAGACATGTAAAGAATCAGGGTGGGTCTCGCACTAGATTGTTATTGATTGAATTTACTGAAAAAAAAAAATAGTCATTTTGTTCCTGAACGTGTTGTATGGGCAATTGTGACGCAGCTTTTATTAGCTTTATTCAGATGCCACTACGGCGTCGACCCGCCTCCGGTGACCGACTTGTTTGCTCCTCCTGAAGAAGTACCACCGGTTGCAAGTGCTGTGGTTTTACACAGAGATATAAAGCCTGAAAACATTTTTCTAGATGACGAGAATAATGTCAAGCTTGGTGATTTCGGCTTGTCAAAGATGCTAGATACAGAACACACGCTCGCGACAACTTATGTAGGCACACCATACTACATGAGCCCAGAAGTCTTGCTTGACCAACCATACACGCCACAGTCTGATATATGGTCATTAGGCTGCGTCATATATGAACTATGTACATTGCAACCACCGTTCTCAGGAAAATCACATTTACAATTGGCTCAAAAGATCAAAGAAGGCCGCTTTGCCCCGTTGCCTCATGGCTATTCACCTGCCTTGCAACGTGTAGTTGCAGCCTGTCTTACTTTGATGCCTCACAAACGGCCAACTACTCATGATTTGCTACAGACAGAGCTGGTAAGATTACATCGTAGAGAACGTGAGATGGTCGAAATGAACAGAGTTTTGCGAGCCAGAGATGAAGCGTTGGTCAATCGTGAACGAGGACTTGCAGCAAGGGAACAGGAACTTCAGGAAGCATTTAGGCTCGAACGAGAGCGATACGAAACTGAAATCCGACTAAAGCTTCAGCTTGAGCTTGAGTCAGTGTTTCACGATGCAGTTGAATCTAGAGCACATGAACTTATCGAGGCTCATATGGCAAATAATGGGGTCAATTTTGAGGCTGGTCCAGAGCCAGAACTGTCACCGATGACATCAACGCCCAGATTATCAAATCGCCATAGTATATCAGACATGCGTAACACTGCTTTAATTACCTCCCCGGTTGATATCACAATGTCATACTCTCCCTTCCCAAATGCGTCGCCACTAGGCACATTTCCTGCCAGAAACGGAACTCCAACCGGATCTCGACTAGCAGCGGTACATAATATTAACAGTCCGTCAAATACACCCTTAAATACTACATCTGCAAAACGAAAGTCGCGCCGGTCAACTATTCAAGAGCGCTCCGCAGTCGACTCGCCTTTGACAATGATATCACAAAACGTGGACCGCTCGGCGACCGGAATTGGACTTGGAGCTGCTGTAGCCAGAGCAAAAATTATGGCTGCAGCTGCATCAGGCAAGAGAGATAGGTCAAAGGCACAGTCTACCCCAGGTGATCTTGGGCGCACAATCATTGATATACATCGTGAGAACACAGGGTTAAAAAGAAGGACGACTGCGATTCCAATTAGCAGTAATACAACACAAAGTCGGCGGCAAGAGCAAGTGTATGAGAGTGATAGTGATATACCCAGTCCGTTTATCAAATAATGGGATCGAAGTGCTTGATTTTAGCTGTTTAAATAGGCATAGAGTTTAATTAACAATGCATAAAATTTAAGCTTATGTGGATATATGGCCATTCAGTAGAATTTGAGTATTTAAACGCGTTGGTTGTCAATTGGGAGGAATTGTGTCTGAAATTGTAAACTCCGCCGAGCTTTAAATGTGATAAGTATTGTGCATTTCATGATTTGTTTTTCCGTATAGAAATTGGCACTTAAGATTTAAAATTCACACTTATTATTAAGTTTTGGGATATTGATAGCTTGAATGGCGGACAACGTTGCTACCACTGGAGTCAACGCGATGACCTCCGCGACTGAAAAAGTCGAACACGGTCAGGCCGAACTTGAAGCCGAAGCTTGTCTACAACGAGAAGTGCAAGTTAAAGATGATGCCAATGAAAAACACGATGAAGAAGGGTGGTCAGATTTTGAAGAAGACGACGATGGCATGTCAGTAAATAGCTTCTTAGAGGCGGTAGCCGGGCGATCACCAGATTCAGATGAAGAGGAAGTTGGTATGTTGACTAGATTATTTAGATTTTTCAGATCAGGCTGATTGATTAATAGAGTTACTGTCTTATGAAGAATGCGTTGTGGTACGAAACGATCTCAAGGCAATGGGTAGCGATAGATTCCTAGACAAATATGTACGCAAGAGACCCGACAATGTGCCCCATTATTCGATTTTACAAATGTTATATGCCTTAGGCGTAAAACTACCGCCAATGATGCGTGAAGTGGAACAATACAATTTGGCGCCATTACTTACGCATGCTATAGATCGAGTGCTACTACGACGGACTAAACTGGCAGATGTTAAAACCATCGACAATGTTATTGAAATCGTGAAGAACGCGAGAAATATCATTGTCTTGACTGGTGCGGGTATCTCAACCTCACTCGGTATCCCAGACTTTAGATCAGACGCTGGAATTTACAAGAAACTTGAAGCCATGGGATTGAATGAGCCACAAGAAGTATTTGATCTGCACATGTTTCGCGAGGATCCAACCATTTTTTACACATTTTCCAAGGATATTTTACCAACTACTAAACGATATAGCCCTACGCACAAATTTATCAAAACATTACAGGACAAGGGAAAGCTTCTCACAAATTATACTCAAAATATCGATAATCTTGAATCGTACGCTGGCATTGACCCGGAACGGTTGGTGCAATGCCATGGATCGTTCGCGTATGCTACTTGCCAACGATGTGGAAACAAAGTTTCCGGCGAAGAGCTATTTGATGATATTCGTGCTAGCAAAGTCAGCAAATGTCGACAGCCAAGGCCGCCGAACATTCTACCGCCCGCAGCCTCGTTGAAGCGGAAACGCAAGAATGACGAAGATGATGACGACGAAGACGATGCAGTACCATCAGCTGCGGAGCTCAAGGGTCTATGCGATGGTGTCATGAAGCCTGATATCACTTTTTTTGGTGAGGCATTGCCTAAGCGATTTGAGACGAGATTAATAGAACACGATAGAGAGATATGCGATTTACTGTTATGCATTGGCACGTCGCTTAAAGTTGGGCCTGTCAACGAGCTGGCTGGAATTTTACCTGCTCAGGTTCCTCAAATCTACATTAATAAGATGCCATGTAGGCATATTGACTTTGATGTGAGTTTACTTGGAAGCTGTGATGATGTTATTGAGTATATTTGCGAGAAACTTGATTGGGATTTGGATCACGAAATGGTACCCGAGACAGGATTTCAGGGATCTATAGAGGAGGTTGAGGATGGTGTGTATTTGTTTGGCGACAAACCTGAAGAGAAAGAGCCTAAGTGAGTGGCCTTGACAAAGAATGATGTCATTGAGGCCACTGTGCGATGTGTCAGAATAGAAACCATTGGAACTAAGATTTCGATTATGTACATAAAATATATTTTATTCTAAACAACGGACACGTACCAATCGGATTTTTTTTTAAAACCAGCCCTCAAGAGCAAGGATTGCATTATCCATGCGTCGCTGACCTTCCGCTTTCTTCTTCTCGTCAAATGAGACCTCAACACTAAGCTTTCCAAGTGTGTCGATAAACTTCTCTAACATTCGCTTATGTTCGTCACCAAGATTGATTAGATCGTCAAATTCACTACTCAGTGGATATCGAGAATATAAACTGCTACCAGCTTGACTACCACTATTGCCGCTACTATGTCCTGAAGTTGCATCTAGTGGTGATGACACAATGCGCTCGCGATACGGAGGCTGCGGCCTAGACGACTGTTGACGGTCATTGTGGTGACGACGACGTGGAAGACGATGAAAGTGCTGTTGCGGCTCAGGCAAGTCAGACGAACCAGACTTTCGATGCCGTCTGGGTGGTCTTTGATCTTCAGGGTCGCTTATCTCACGTGTAGCGACTTCTGGCACATCACCGTGAGACACTACCCGCCGAGGAACCGAAACCCGCTTCTGAGGAATGGTTCTAGGTATAGACATGTCTTCTTCTCTGGCCTCAGTATTGAAGCTTATTCGGCGACCCGGTCGATATGTGTCCGTATGACTAGGTGGGTGGTGAATGTACTCCGAAGTTTCAATAGCGGTATTGTATCCACTACTATCACTGTCGTTTCCAGCAGTACTTGGCATAGATCGAGTTTGATCTCTGTTGCCTGAAACAGGACTCGTCACTACTCTGTGGCGTCGAATAGAATGGGATTCAACCTGCTGCTCTGAACCACTATGTGCCACGCTGGCATAATCGCCTCGATCGCTGACACTGCTCATTGAAAAATGACGTGGTCCTTTAGGCTTTACATTTAATCGTTGAGATAAGCTTGAAGATGATCTCTTCTCAACTACCAAATCAGATGTTTGTGGAATGTCAGACTCATTGGAATCTGCTTGTGATATAATACTTGGTGTTTTATCCTCACGCAGTTGACTTGTTTGGTGCTGTTGTCTCTTTTCAATGTCCTTAGAGATCTCAGTAGCTTCAGCACTCGGAATGTAAACTGAATAAGGATGCTGCCCACCATATGCCATAATCGCAGAAGTCGGAATAGCGCGAGCCAGCGAAGAGCGATCAGTTATTGTTGACAACCTGGTCGAATGTCGGTTGTCATAGGTAGACATTCGTTGCGACATCAACGTAGGCAACAATTGGTCATTAGACGATCCTGAAGATGAAGTCGAGTGCTGGCCATGTGTTCCAAACGCTGACGACGACTCGGTCGACTTTGCTGTATCGAGAGCTGAACGTACATCAGTTACATGGTCACGGAAATCACGCACTTCATTAAGTAAATTAACCATCTCTGATGTTAACATAGCGGACTTTCGCTCAGCGTCAGATACTTGTGATGCAGCAGATGTTTGAGAGATTTCAGAAGTCATAGCTTCCGCAAAGTTAATAATAGGCTGCTTGCCCTTCGACACAGATGATTGCAAAGTCGACTGGCTCGAACCCAAACTTCCAGCTTGATCTTCTTGTATATCTGAAATCGGTATTGAAGGTCTGCGACGAGATGCTCTCCGCGGTAACGTAGGCGCACGACGGAGTTTTGGGGGTGTTGGAATCGTTGTTCCTTGTTCGTAGTGTTGCTCAAATGGACTTTCGGCCATAAGTTGGTCTTCAATCTGCTTTAGCAGGTCTTGCTGAGTAGATCTGCCGCTCGAAGATGACCCTGAAATTGACTTCGCATACGGCATGGTACCAGTGGCTGAAGTTATTGCTGTAGACGATGGTCCAGCTGCAGGTGGACTTTCATCTCGTAAAGACGCCCTTGTAGGTAAATATCGAGAAGAATCATCAATTGCTATTGTCGGTAGACTGTTTTCAAATTCTTTTTCCGAAGTACAAGCTTGTGCTGGATCAACTCGAGTAGAGGCTGCGATCTCTCGGGAATCGTCTCTCCCAACAGTCATTTCTTCTCTAAAACCAGCCGTCCTGGTAAACCCAATTGGTGCCGAAATCTTGAGAATGTCTCCGCTTGGTATACGTCTTATTGTTTGAGGTCTTGGATTCTGCCCTCGCGCTCGTTGTAGTTTCGTATCAACCTCCTATGTCCTTCGTTAACTATTGATCATCTCTCCAGCGCATGACGACTGACCTTTAGCCGCTGCTTAGCTTTCGCAAGCATGCGCTCCGTATATGTCCTATTCGGCAAAGAAGGCCTTTCATCAGACTCTAAAGCCACTTCTCTTTCGGCCATGGTGGGTCGTCTCAAGCCAAAGATCAGCTGGAAGATCTTGGTTCCTGACTTCTCACCGCCACGGGGTCTTGCCTCCAAATGTTACGATATTGACGACAGAAAACACCGAAAGATTAGAAAAAAGACAGCTTCTAAGCAGCAGCAACAAAAAAAAACGATCGACGAGACTCATTTTTTTGTAATTCAGAGTAGAGCGGCCTCTCCTGTCGTCCTCCTCGACACGATGGCTGGTTCGTCGTTTGACTATCCACTTGGACGACCCAGCCATCGCGCGGCTCATTTAGCGGGCTTACCGGAAATTGGTCGCAATTTTAGTTAGGACATCTGCAAGAAGTCTGCAACGCGTCATGTAAGGGTTTTAACCAATCATGAGTAGTATTTTAATCTATTTTAAAGCCTAGATTGGACTTAAATATTCTGTATTAGCGTGTTGGGTACTGTTGAGTCGTAAGTCGTTTATACAATTTAAATGCTAATAGTATGTACAGTTTTTTTGCATAATATATATTACTTGTTATGCAATGTCATATCGGGCTACTACTCTGTCTCAAATAACTCCTCAACTACCACAGCATCTCCAACATCTCTCTTGCTATCGTCACTATTCCAAAGAATTCCATCCCATAGTCCGACCTTGTGTACCATCGCAAGCACCAAAACTGCCGGCAATTGCCATATACTAGCCCAAAACAATTTCCTAGCAGACACGCTTGCAAATCGAGTTGGCTTCCCATTTATCCGGCATTGCTTCCAAAACTGGGCGGCACGTGCAATTAACCATGCGTTAACGATTGTGGAGTCGACCATAAAATACGGGTCAGTGACTCCAAAGTACCACAATCCAACACAAATAGGCACCATTGCTATTGAATATCGTAGAGCGACTCGAGCGTTCAAAGCAGGATTAACCCATGCTGTCATTCGATAACCCGCGTTTTTATATTCTTCACGGATATTGTATGATAAGGCATTGAAATGAGGAAACTGCCAGGCGTACAGGAGTCCAGCTACACACCACCCACCAGGATCAAGCAATGACCCACCAGCAGCAGACCAACCCATCAAAGGCGGTATAGCCCCGACAATAGCACCAATCCAAGTATTGTTAATTGATTTTCGTTTCATGGTGGTGTAGAGACCAGCGTAAAGAGCAATATTGAAGACTGCCAATATAGCGGTCTCCTGGTTGACACCAAAGTATAACATCAATGCGCCAACAACACTAGTAGCGGCCGCAAAATAAACTGCTTCTGCTGGAGATACAAGTCCTCTGACAATTGGACGTGCTCGAGTTCGCGACATGAGTCCATCGTATACCGGTTCCCGAGCCATATTAAGCGCGTTGGCAGCAGCAGACGTAAGCGTAGTACCCAACGTAAGGAATAACAAAGTCGACACACCTGGACTTAAGCTCGGGTCTAAAGGATTTGGTGCAATTGCGTACGAGCTCATCGCCGACAGCACTACGAGTGCTGTTAACCTTGGTTTGGCCAGCTCTACTCGTAACTTAAACTTTGAAGGAAGCCTTCGGACCTGGCTTGGATCGATATGTGTTCCGCCTCCATGTAAAACTTTTGAAGATTGTGAAAATAGCTATCGTAAACATTAACAAGTGAATCTAATAACAGTATCATTGCCACATACCCTTGGAGAAGAACGTCGTATTAAATCACCATTTGATCTGAAAAACTCCACAATTGAGAATTGCAGATTCGTTATTTTTCGGCGTTTGACTATATTACTCTCACTATTTATGCTTGCAGTTTTTAACCCGGTTGTCTGCACCATTCGCCTTATTATCGGTGATACACTGCCGATCTCGTTTGTCGTGGGCAGCATCGTCATGATGCTTCTTATCTTACACAGCTCCATCGCACCAACTCGCCCTTGTATGGACCTGCCGAAGGGTAGCCTTCTGCAAATTATTGAAACCATATTGTATCAATTGTGCTTCCAAATAGCGTCTATCCTATACTGAACCTAATCACCGGCCAGCTGACAAGTGGGAGAGCACGCAAAGAAGCTGTGAACCAAAACTGCCAAGCTCAGCGGCAAAATAAAAGTCACAAACAAAACCCACTAGCAGTAGGCACCTGTCGCTCTTCTATTCAACCAAAATATCTCGTGCCTACCAACCCATGGGTGCCGCTATTGTGTGATGGCCTGGCTTTTGAAATAGTCTTGACTTGCTCTGCCTTTAAAATTTCCGGCATCATTTGTCCTCCGGTGCGGTGTGGCCTGTGTGCAACTGAGGGTTTGGTGCACAGGGTCATCGAGTAAAGGCGAACCTAATTAATTATACCTCAATGTAGTTAAGAAATTGTATTAAAGATCTGTAGTTTACAGGCTATACAACAAATTACTAAACGCTAACTAGCTCAAGCATCTTAAACGCTAGAGACTATGCAGTAGTCTGTATTCTGTGGCAGCCAATGGGCGCAGATCAACAGAATTTTGTATCAGCAAGCAAAATCCGAGTAGGACGTTAGAAGTTAGAAACACACGATACCGGTATCCAAAAACTCTCAAAATCTGAAACATCTTAAGAAAACTGCGACTTCAAAGCTCATATGGCACCGACTCGTTAAAGAAATCGATATCTCATATACGGACATCGCTCCCCCCTGTGCGATGATCTAGTACCAATTGCTCAGACATAAAAATAAAATGGCATTGGCTATCACATCGGTTTATTCTCGCCTTTGTTTTGTAATAAGTCTAATACAGTCTGCAGCTTTGCGAGAGCATTAGCAGCAGCGGCTGTATACGCTCCGCTTTCGTCATCCGTGACAAGTGCAATTGCCTCTAGAAGATTTTCATTTCTAAAACAAAAACGTTAGTACAACATCCAAAGCCAGCTCGCCATGTCGTTCGTACATTTGTTGCGTTGTTAGCAATATTTTTTGGAGCTCTGCAAGGACTTGTTGCTGATGCAAGCTTAGCCTAGACGAGCCTTGTTAATAACAGCAGTGAAAAAAATCAAATCAACATACACTCTGATAGAATCACTAGAAGTACTCATTATATATATATCATGGAGAGCAAGATTTATCAATCTCGGATGTAATTGAGACAACCCTCGAATCAGTTTGACGCGGGTGCGACGCGTCGGGTGTCAGGGTAAAACAACGCGTGTCGACAGGTTCACATACTAACGTGGTATGTCAAGAATTCTTAACAATCGTAAAAAATAATTGTTTCTAATTGGAATTTATTGCTAAATAATCAAATTATTGCAAATAGAACCTGTTTTAAAGGAATTATACGCATACGATCGCTGTCTATACTCTCGCACGCTCTACTTCGTTCATGTAAACACTCCCGGGCCAGCGACGATGTAGATCCAGATCCACCCAAGTTGCAGCTACCACGCACGGCCGTTTCACGACATAGCACCAGGTACTTTGGTCAAAATACCTCCATACCTATATATCTGAAATCAACACACCATTGTCATATCACGATTACCAGATCACTCACAAACCCATGTCATTCAACAGATCCGGCACGCGCATCACACTCACGCCTGAAGACGTCCGTGCATATGACCGCTCCCGAGCACAGTCGTCGTCAGCCTCATCGAACTCAGGCTCCTCCACAGGATCAGGAACTTGGTTTAGCGTTTATTCAAACGTGCCGTCGTCAGAGTCGCATACAAGTATAAGCAAGGCTGATGCCAGGATTTTGCGAGACACGCCGCTGAACGATCTGAATAAGATGTACGGGCGTCGTTAAGAGTGCAAGAAAGAAAATGCAGAAGAGGAATTAAGAGGAGTATAGAAATATGAAAAAGGAAAAGCCTACAGGGATCGTCGCTAGCAGGAGTTATATAGGTTAACTTTGTGGAACATATGGGTTGTTGAGGAATTGCGCGTCATGATTGCTGGTATTAATATATAGTTAATGAGGAATATAGTATTTAACATAACCTACGTATCTGATTAAAGATGTTATCGCCCATACTAGATCGCCTAATTGGGATCGCGGACATGCCGATCGATTGTTGACGAAGTGCTCGCATTACGATCAGATGATAGCTCAAAATACAAGCCTGACACTACAATCTAGTACCAAAAAAACACCTTTATCGACAAAAAAAAAAGGGCTGTGCGCATCCCACATTTCAGGCCAAATGTATGAGAGAGCATTAGCGATTCAATCTCTGGATAAAAGGATGGCCATTCATTCTAGCTCGTGCAAAAGGGGGCGACGGCAATCAATCAACGCGACCGGTCACTAACACAGTACAGATTGCAGGCGCTAAGCACGGCGAACCACGTCAAGAAGGCCACAAGTCGCCATGGAGAGGCATATGTTAATAGTTTATATTATATTGGCAGACAAATGAATCGAAGGATTAATTACTCCCCAGGTTCCGTCAGGCACGCCGCTCATTCTTTAACCCCTTACTCGCGCCCCCACCAATTCAGGGCAGAAGGGATCGCGGACTGCGAGCTTTCTGTACAGAAGACGCCTCTGGATGAGGCAGACGCCAGGCTCTACGAGGCCTCAACTCGCCAGCCGTCGAGGCGATCGCGACAGCACCAGGCCTCTGGGCGGACGGACGTAGAACATGCGTTTTCTCAAGCACGTAGAAGTCGCACGACGTGCACACGACCGCAGCACTTAAAAGACGATCGGTCTGCTGCCCTCGTGCGACGGTCGTGCTACGAAGGGGGGGGGGGGGGGGAGGAAGGCCAGAGCAACCAACCAACCCCGGCTTGCCAGCAAGTACCACAGCGGCGAAGCAGGCAGAAGTAAGTTAATAGCCAGCACCTACACTCGTTTGACATACAACACCTTCGCTCTTCTGTTCAGTAGCTGCTCTTTCATCGGCCGCCCGCCCACTACAGACAAAAGGACCACACGGACTTGAGCGACCAAGCGCCTCCTTGCAAAGAGACACACACACACATCACCAATCCTGTGGAACGGGCCTGGTGGTGATCCCTTGCGCGCGTGCTCCTCCTGCTGCTGCTGCTGCACTCCTTACACCCTTCGTTCGCGATCGCATCGTCGCCATCCCTCTCGGAGCAGAGCCACGACGCGTGCTGGGAGCTTGCTTGCGACGACGCGTGCCCGGCCAATCAAAGTCGTCGAGTCGCGAGGTCTGCGCTGGACGACGCTCTCTCGCACTGGTTGCATTGGTTGCACGTCGGTCTTGCTCGATCCATCATTTAAAGCTGCGGTCGTCGTGTGTGGTGCTCTACTAATAATTACATGTCATTTTGCCCGCCTCCGGGGGGTCGTCTGGTTTCCCGCGCTGCTGCATTCCACAGCTCAACGCGCGCGTCTCGCCAGTCAGAATTGGCGCATTCCAGAAGCCACAGCCAAAAAGCCGACTTTACCACCTCCAGCAAGCTTTTTCTTCCGCCTGCCAGGGTTTTGCTCCGAGAACGCTTCGCAGGTGCCAAGCCAGCGCAGTTCCGTCGTCGGTCTGGTCTTGGTTTCGTCTGGTCAGGGAACACAACTCCTTGGGATTACTTCACCGCTACATAATACATACCTATACCTACGATCCTCGGTCTGCGTCACTGGACGACAAACAAGCGCTTTTTTTTTCTGTGAAAACTGCAGTACTTGTTGAAGTGTGATTGCCTTAGAATCTTACTTTTTTCAACTTGTTCAGTTTATATTTCTATAGCTGAATTTGCGTCAATTGGCTATCCTGCTTGATTGTTTGATCTTTGCCCAATTCTGACGTCGCCAGGGTTAGCTATTGCCGTTCCTGTCCCCGGCCGATCTTCCCATTCCACACCGCCAAACCTATACTTTACCTGTCACCCAGGTTCTCACCCCCCCCCCCCCCCCCCCTTCAGGCTCCTGCGCACCTCCTCGTCACCTATTTTTTTTTTCTTTTTTTGCTCATATCTTTATCCAAATCAGCCCTGGGTTATCGAGGGCTGGAGTGGGTGAACAATCGTCGAGGGTTTATATATCGCCTGGCGCTCGCGCTGCACTCTTGATCTGCAAATCTCTCGCAGTATACAGTTGCGTTTTCCCTTGGGTAAAGTTCTTTGTTGCTAGTTGCGTTTGGGTGCACCTTCTGTCGTTCGTTCAGTCTCTCTTTTAGCCGTGTCGCTCGGTCCTCGTTATTTTTGTTTCATCACAAGTCGCTCCTTCCTGAGCTCAGTCACTCATTTTCTGCTCGTCAAACGACCACAGTCTCTCATTCTTCACTAGCTTCAGATCTCTACAGAAATCACTCAAGAATAATTTTTTTCTCATCAGATCGCCATCTTTAGATTATCAAAAATGTATAGCAGCTACCCTATGTCTCCCTCCGACTCGCGTATGTCGGCGAAGCATATACGTGCCGCTCGTCTGGAAGAAGTCGAGCGTCGCGCAGTTGCCCGCGTCGACGACGAATACCGTGACGAGATCGAATTCTACACTAGAAAGATGGAGGTACATCGCAATTGTTTTATTTTTAGTTTTGACGCGTTTTTGTGTTTTACTGACTGGCATTAGCTTGACTTTGTCCCCGATGTCAACATGATGGATCTCCAGCCAGAGCTCGAATGGCACATGCGCCCTTACTTGCTCGATTTTCTTGTCGAATCGCACTTATCGCTTCGTTTGCAGCCTCAGACTTTGTTTTTGGCCGTCAATCTCATTGACAGGTACTGCTCGCGCCGTGTCGTGTTCAAGAAGCACTACCAGCTCGTGGGTTGTGCCGCGCTCTGGATCGCCGCTAAGTACGAGGATAAGAAGGATCGCGTCCCTACTGTTCGCGAGCTCAAAATTATGTGCTGCGATGCCTACGAAGAAGATATGTTTGTCCAGATGGAAGGCCATGTTCTGTCTACTCTAGATTGGAACATTGGTACGTCTACTTACGACGTATTCGTTAAGCGTGCGCTCGCTGCTTCTGGCGCGCTTTCTTCTCCAGTGCTTGAGCACTTTGCTCTCTACATGTGCGAGATGGCCATGTTCCACAAAGATTTCTTGAGCTACCCATCGTCTACTATTTCAGCTGCTTCAGTTATTGTTGCGACTCACATCTTATGCAATGGTATGACCATTTCTGCGTCGTCCGCTGCCGAGGCCCAGTGTGCGTCGCTCATGTCGCAATACGCCTTGGATGCCAACAACACAATCTCAGAGTCATTGCAGAAAAAATATGCAGCTGCTAATTTATGTCAAGCTTCAATCATTCTTCAGGAGTTTATCGTTCGCCAGCAACATTCTGCATCTGAGCTTCCACCTACTCCTCCTCCTACCGCTGGTATTCAGCACGAGAAGAGTCACATGGTCGACACACCTTCAAAATCATTCAACGCTGCTTACGCGACTCCTCCTCGCACTCCAGACGAACTTGCATGCAATACCGGTGTTTACTAAGGGATTTTCTAAAAATAAAAACAATTACAGGGCGGGCATTTCTTTATCGATATCCTGTTGGGCTTTTACATATTATGGATCTTTGTAATGACTGACTGATCTAATCTATCAACATTTTTTTTTTTTTTCATGTGTTATATTTTTATGGTTTATTATTTTTTTATGATAGAATGATCATTTCGGCATTACTTTTTATACGTTTTTACCTTTTTAGTTGGTTTTTTTTGTTGACATGTTGGCGATGTTATACGCGTGTCTTAACTTCAGGTGTTCAGTTCAGGTTTACGAATGGTTTTTTCTTTTTTTTTTTTTTTACTTTTCGAGTTATGTCGTTATGGCTATTATTTTCCAGATATCACCAACGATCTTTTACTGTACTATGGTCGGCATATGTATATCGACTATGGAGTATCTCATGAATAAATCAATCTATGGTCTTATATCATTCTTTATATTCGCTGTAGTATTACCATACGTGCCATGCGGTTCTACAGTGGAACTGTATAACTGCCTTAAAAGTTGCTTTATAGCAAGCTAATTTGTTAGCTCATTAAAATCGCAACGACCTACGTCAATGGCTTGCGCTGCGTGATGTACATACATAAATATGTATGTACAGTGCTTGCGGTGGTTGGAATGTTGGTGCGTCGGAATGCGGAGCGGAACCAAGTTTAATCTCGGGACGCTGACACCATCACCCGCGCTGCTGCCGCCAATTACAAAGATTCCGACGTTTGTGTAACCCACAAATGAACTCATGATGCAATGACAGCCGGCAATGCAATTTTTTGTCTTTTCTTGGAGGCAGTGCTCTCGAACGCGCCTTAAGGCCCGAGCTCGACGCGTCTGGCACGCGTTGTTTACGCGTCAAACAAATTCGCGTCACGTGGACAAGCAGTACGTACAGGGTTTCAAAGGTATTGTCGCGTCAGAGGCGTAGCCCTTTAACGGGATCCCAATTGCTTAGGCTTAATCTCGATTTATTGTTGGTGCTGGGCCGAAGTCCAAGCCTTCTAAGATATATTACATTATTAAAGGCTCGCTTTATCCTTTATATACTCATTCTTCTGGACGAGGCCCTAACCCGTCACAGGTATAGGGTGCTCTCTCCCAACGTTTGTTGCAAGTTGCAACTTGGCCCCTAGACATTTCAGATTGGCCGACTGTTGGTTGGCCAATTCATTGGTAACTTTCAATTAATATTACAATGGGAATTTGGAATAGTAAGCAGCAGTTTGATGTGAATGAAAAAGTTTGTCTCAGTTTGTTTAAAGACTTGTTTGCTGGGAAGTGCTGATCTTGATAGTTGGTGGTGATATCTGGAGCATCCCAAGGCTTGGGATTAGCACTTGCCGAACAAGTGTTTGCTC
Organism: Myxozyma lipomycoides; assembly: GCA_030564125.1. Lineage (NCBI taxonomy): Eukaryota > Fungi > Ascomycota > Lipomycetes > Lipomycetales > Lipomycetaceae > Myxozyma > Myxozyma lipomycoides. The sequence continues at coordinate 53,981 of JAJLTW010000020.1, forward strand.
GAGGTGCAGATGTGGTGATTGTCGCTCGCAGGAAACAGAAATTAGAACAAAGTGCGATTTTGATTGAGGTGAGTTTTAGAGTTTATAGGTAGTTATATCTACTGACCAGTTGTAGAAACACCGAGTTTCAAAAACTCAGACTGTCAGATTTGCTGTCGCGGATATGTCAAATCCAGAGCAAGTAAACGAAATGATTTGTGGGTTACCTCGTGTTCCAGATGTACTCATGTGCTGCGCTGGATCCGCAGTTCCCAAAATGTTTCTTGAATTGACTACAGACGAACTCGCTACCGGTGTACAGACTAACTACATGTCAGCGCTATTTTTTGCCCATGCTGGTATGAAAGCAATGGCTTCAGTGCCTGAGATACCCAAATCCCCAAGGTATATAATATTTTTCTCATCAGTAGTGCATTTTTACGCGTTTATAGGGTATGGTCAATATGCGCCTCTCAAATCTGCGCTCCGAACGTTGGCAGATGTACTGCGACAAGAATGTATCCCATATAACATCAGAGTACCTGTTGTTTTTGCTGGAAACTTCTTATCTGAAGGATACGAATATGAAAACACAACAAAGCCAGACATTACAAAAAAGATTGAAGGTCCATCAGTACCGATTACGTCTGAGGAATGTGCTAAACTCGTGCTAAGCAAGCTCGATCGTGGTCACGAAATGATCTTTACTGATTTTATTGGCACTGTGCTTTCAGGTTTGATGTTGGGTGCGTCACCTAGGCCTTATGGGTTCTTTCAAACGATTCTTGGTATTATTTTTGCCCTGTTCGGACCTATAATTGCGCTGTTCCCCGTGCGAGATATCAAAGATTACTATAAGAAAAATCCACTACCAGGTGTTACCAACAAGAAGGCAGTAGAAGACAACCAAGCGACTACATCAAGTTGACCACAAGATATCAAAGCATAATAATATTTACAACAATACTTTCTAAAATTATACAAGAAGCTTTAAAAAAAAAAATTTTTTTTTCTTTTTTTCGTTCATCCAAATCATTTCCTTACAAATCCTTAATAAGCAAAGGCTGAATGATCTTATCCTTTGATCTCGGTCTGTCTCTAATTCTGAAAGGATGAGCATTCTTGCGCCGGCGAGTCTTGTATCCACCCTTGGCAAGCACACCCCATGGTGATTGCGAAGGCACATTACCTTTACTCTTACCACGACCACCACCGTGAGGGTGATCGCATGCATTCATGGCCAAGCCTCGAACCGTGGGTCGTCGACCCATCCATCTTGCTCTACCGGCTTTACCAATCGAATAAAACACATGCTCAGGGTTCGACATGGCACCAATCGTAGCACAGCAGTCCAGGTGAATCAATCGCTCTTCGCCGGATTTAAGCCTAATCACCGCCATCTTTCGTTGCTCAACTTTGTTTACTAACCGGGCAAATGAACCTGCAGCACGACATAAAACGCCGGGTCCGCTGGGATTGAGTCCAATGCAAGAGATCACAGTACCGTTAGGGATCATGAACAATGGCACACAGTTTCCTTTTTTAATACTTCTGGCATTCAGCAAAGCCAAATCAACACTTCCACCCATCTCCGCACGTAGCTCATCGGTCACACCTGATCTGAAACTTTCTACTACATCACCTGCTCTCAATCCCTCAACTGCCGGCACATACGACAAATCTCCAGTCTTTGGATTATGCAACAGTGCAATGTGACCAGTTCTACCAGGGTCGTACTCCAATCTCAAAACAGTCTGTAATCCACCTTCGAATCGGTTGAAGTCTATCATTCTTAACCGTCGCTTGTGACCACCTCCGCGGTGTCTGCAAGTAATCTTTCCCGAGTAATTTCTTCCACCAGTCTTCTTCATTGGAACTGTCAAGCTTTTCAAAGGCTTACCCTTATGAAGATAGTCAAAAATAGGGCGTCGGAACCATCTCAAACCGGGCGACAATGGTTTTGGTTTGTATACCGGTATAGTAGATACCGACTTTCGCTCCACTCTGCTCATCATTGTGTCTTGGTCTGCAACCGCATCAGCACCAAAATCATCTGCTAGTTTCAACTCAGTATCTATCACTCCATTCCGTGTACTCTTTGATTTGCTTGTGCTGAGTTGTTCCAGTGTCATATGCGGAGGTAATGGCACCACAGTTCGCAACTTAGCCATGCCATTGGCATTCCGCATTGCAGAGTCATGAAAATTCCGTACCAAAGCTCTGGTGGTCATAGACCATGAAGGACTTTGTCGCAACATACTTGGCCCAGTCAACACTGCTCTGCCAATTCGATGTCCGATATTCTACTAATATAACTTATCCATGATGGTCCCGCCAACTTTACAATTTTTCGTGACCCCGAACATTTTCGCTTCCGTGACAAAAGATTTAGGTCAAGGGTAGGGTTAAATATAGTTGAATTTTTTGTTGAACTTTATTTGCGGTCTAACTGTTTGCTTATTTGTTGATTCTCCTTGTACTTCCTTAGTGATTGTTGATGCTGTATCAACATTGTTTGTTATAACTGAATAATTTATAAATAATCTATAGTACGTTTACCGTTTAGCGCAGTCAGTGTTACAAGTATCGACTTGATTCCGCGTCCCCTATCAACTAGCAGTTTCAAACAAAAATACAGAATAATTTTTATACCAGTACTAAATGAATATGGTTGTGATCTTGTGCGACCAATTGTATATCCAAATGCGTTCGAGACTAGTCGGCAAAATGACGACATAGTTTGGTAATAAATTTGCTGGGCTATGGAGAGTTTTTGGGTTCTCACACAGCGACTGCAGCTGGCTCCTAACGCGAGTGTGGGCTTTACAAAGTGCGATCATTATTTACCTTGCAATTGTCGATGTTAGAGTCCTTCCTGGGTCCTGGGCTAATTGTAGTAGTCTTGGAGCTTGCATGATGAAAGGAAATGCCAAACATAACAACGGTGGAAAGAGGGAGCGAGAGTAGAAAACTTTTCATCTCTAATTGACAGATGTAATTATGATTGGGCGCGTCAACAAGCAATCTCTGGTTTTTAAAAAAAAATAGGTTTATGTGTTGCAAGCAATCTCTTTAGCTTATGGCCGTTGCCGTGACCAAGCAATACAGTGATTAAAAAGGTAGTAACGACTGATTTGTTTTTTTGCTACCTGAGGATTGTAGATTTGGTACATTATTAATGAGAATGCCAAAACGCATAACGTGTGACAATAGTGTATCATCTAAAATATATATATATATATATATATATATATATTAAAGAACATAACGTTCCCAATACATCAAGACCTGACAAATAACCGTAAGTAGATATAAAAAAAAAGAACAATTAAAACGCCTCGTATGCTAATTTACAAATCTATCTTAAATTATCCTAACAAAATTTCCCATTTCCATTCTCTCATGACCCGGGTCCAATGGGTGAAACCTGCGGGCCACTTCCAATCGCCTTTCAGAATTCGTTTGCGTCTCCATACTTCCTCGACTACATCAACTGCCCTATCAATATTACCCATCTGTAGTCTTCTTGCAAGTTCAGCCAAGCGCTGCATAGCAACTAGACGAAGCAGTTCCGAATCCACTTCACAAGAACTAGCAAGTAATGGAAATCCGTGCAGCACACAAGTACGCGAATTGAGCGGAATAACACTAAGGCATTCGATTACTTTACCTGCCAAGAACTGGGTCGACACCTCACGTGCAATTCTACTGGCCGTCGTACTTAATTCAGGAGGTGGGCAAGTCATCGCTAAAGAAAAGTGGTATGCTTCGCCAACAGGGCACCGGTCTGCCAATGAAGGAGTGCATTGGTAGAGATAGAGAAGTGTTGCATATTTGTAGGCGTGCGCAGTGGCCATACATGAAGCACCATCAAAGCAAGGGTCTTCAGTAATCACAAACTGCACTGTCGGCGACGGGTACCAGCTTTCGAGTTCAAGCTTTAGCTCGATAGCACTATCGACAAGTCCATCATCGCTCCCTGTCAATCGGACCCGTCGAACAAGTGAAGCGACTCGAGCAATAATTGGAAACAAACTTTGAGCGCATCCCATGAGGGGGTCAATTGAACCATCGCCATTAGCCAACCATTCATCGTCCACCAGGCTTTCAATTAGACCTCCAGTTTCATCTTCTTCGTCAGATGTGAGTTTGGCCAGTACGGCTGCATACATCCACATATTATATAGTCTTTTGAACTTTTTCTCACTTTCCATTTCAGTAGCTGACGAAGCAGTCAGTCGTTTCTTTTCTCGTCTTCGATGCATGAATTGACGAATAAATAGCTTGGCTCCCTTAAGATGTGAAATTCCAGTCGAGATATGTTGGTCCCATACCTCTGCAAATGCTAACGTCAACGCAGTAGCTAGCGCAACTTCTAGACTCATTCCATTGTTGACACCAGTAGCTAGCTCTGAAATTGACTTACGCATGTGCTCCACAGCACCAACTCTCAGTGAAGGGTGCTCTTTTGCAGCGTGGAATGTGGCCATAGCCGACAGTCCATGATACAGAGCCGGGTGAGAATCTGCCATAGGCCACACTAGAGATCGCCACGGATTATCATTCGCGGTGTCATTAACCGCCATAACTGTGCAAGTATTTGTATGCCACGATACAACAGTCCGTGTATGGTCGTCCAATGCCAGTAACTGCGGGAGCGCAATTACAGACACATTAGCTGAGGGTTTAGTGAGGCTACTGCTGTGTTCAATCCCTTTCGGTTCAGTTTCGTCTAAATCCAAAATAAAGCTATACGAAGACCAAGGCGAGCTGACTCCCGTAGAGGGTGACATTGAATCCACAGGCACAATCACGCCTTCATCAAAATCCTGGACAATTCCATACTCCATCTGCAGCAGCGTAAATGGGCTAAAAACCTCTTTGGTGTCTTGAGGCTTGATTATCTCATCTATGTGTTGTAGATCCTCTTCTGTAGCTTTATCTATGTCTATATTGGCCTCTGCCGTTTGCTCGAGTACAGACTCTACTCCACCCGGCACAACTTCGAAACTGGAGATAGATAACTGGCTATCCCGATTTTTCAAAACTTCCTTGGCGGGTGGAGGACGCATAACAATAATTTGGTTTGCTTCGTCGTTCTTTTGACTATCATTCTGAACGGAATCCAACGAAGTTGGTTCCTGATACTCCACTATCGGGGAACACATTTGATCATCGCCATGACTGTCAGTAACACTAACGAACGACGACTTTCGGCGGGACTTGATGGAAGATTCTTCAAATAGTCGCCATTTGAAATCCACTTTATACCCCCCGCATTCAATCTTCCTCCGTTGACCTTAGCCCAGCGTTAGCAACCGAGATATCAGCAAGCCCCCAGTCCCCCGCCCATACTTACATTGGAGGCAATGAGGTTTTGTCTCGTCGCATTTCAATCGTTTGGCTTTGCATGTTACACAGCCTGGTGTGATTAGCCATCTGAAAATCTCTCCAAAACTATGACATATAGGTCCTGGTCTACTCACCGTTTCGGCTCTTCGTCTGGTTGGTCTTCTTGCCGGTATTCTTTGAATTCGTTGCTGTGGACGTAATCATGGCAGCAGTAGTGACTACCCAATGGAGCTCGTCACGGGCACTTGGTGCAGTACGGTCTCAAACCCACTACTGATCTAGGCCTATGTTTTATGCTATCAGCACCTTTGTGCCGTCGCTGGCTGCGATGTCCCCGTGCTGGCCCATACTAATCATCTTTTTGCGCCTCCCGAGCGAGCGACGTCCTCAGCGCGGAAAATCGTTGGTCAGGGCGCCCGCCGCCTGAGCATGTAGTGTCGGAGCCGGAGGTCTAGGGTTCTCCCCTAACCCTCTACACTTATAAGCCTGGGTCGCTGCTAGTTCCTTTTCCTATTACCTCTTCTTTCCTTAGTACTCTATATATAAGCTCTCGTACTAAGGCGGTAATAGGTAAGTATATATTTAATAGTACTCTATATATAAGCTCTCGTACTAAGGCGGTAATAGAATATCTGATCCTAGCAACCCTATCCTCACGGATAGCTTACAGAGCACTGAGCACGTGAGCATTCTCGGGTGAGGGCGCCTCTGAGCCGCCTCTCGCGCGAGATAAATCTCATCGGGGTTTAGGGCTAATTTAAGTTGTGTCACGTGCCTTGAGGGTTTTTTTTTTTTTTTTGAGTTGGACGAATCAGAGCTGGGTGCGGCTCATTAAGCAGGAGACGATAACCGCGCATTGGGGGTTTGGTGAGTCGTCGAGTGAATCACGGCGCAAGGGCATGCGGGCCGGGGAGAAGATATCGAGTTGGCTTGTTTTCCCCATCTAACTACAGGATCTCGTGTGGTTCGGCTCGACAAATCTCAATTGACACACCACAAAATGGTGGAAATCGCAGGCTGCAAGATCAACCCGGTGGTTGCGGTGAAGGTCGCAGCCACTGCTGCTGCGGTCGGTGCTGCTGCGTACTCGGCTCTCGTGACTGCAAAGTACAACCGGCTCAAGAAGAATCCGCCCAAGACCAGCCCGCCAACGATTTCGTATCCGGACTATGCGCTCTCGGAGCACACGTTCCTGTCGCCAACCAGCGGCCGCACGGTCTCGTGGGCAGAGTATGGGTCCAAGGAGTCGACCAACGTCGTGGTGTACGAGCACGGTCTGCCTGGCTCCCGCATCCTGCCGGTCGGTCCCATCATCAAGGGCAAAGACATCCGTGTGCTCGCGATGGATCGTCCCGGCATGGGCTTCACGTCGCTGCCGCTGCCCGGAAAGACCGTGATGGAGACCGCCATCTCGGACGTTTATGAGCTGCTTGAGCATCTGAGCATCACCACAAAGATCTCGTTGTGCGGTTTCTCTGCCGGTGGCCCACATGTTCTCGGAATCATGTTCACACACCCGGACAAGATCAAGCACACCTATTGTTTGGGACCTGCGACTTACTTGGACGACAAAATCAATTGGCAAGATCTGAGCCCCGGCGCGGCATCGACCAATTGGTGGACCATGCACTTCCCAGGTTATACCGGGTTCAAGATGATTCTCAATTCTGCTAGCATCGTCAAGGTCGACGACATTGTCGAGCACATGAAGGTCTTTTCGTCGCCTGGTGATGCCATCTTTTTGAATGAGCACCCGGTCGAGGCCAAGGGCTGGCTCTACGTCAACTACGAAGCTTACCGACAAGGTGTTATCGGCTACACCCAGTCATGCCTTGAAATCTTCGGCGCCTGTGCCAAGAAACCTATCCCTGTTGTTGGTGATATCGTCAGCCAGAAGGGAATTGAGGGTGCTAAGGTTACCATCATTCATCGCGAGTCTGACAAGCTCACTCCTGTATCTGGCTCCAAGGACTTGGTCAGACGTCTCAAAGCTGCTGGCGCTGACGCCGAGATTATTATTCCAGAAGGACCAGAGGGTGGTCATTTCCAAGCTCTTAACTATGGTTTTGACTACATTCTCGCGCATTTAGACGAGTAATTTCAATTTTCACCAAAAAAAAAAAAAAAAAAAAAATGTGGCACTTATAAGGATTAAGTTATTAGTACAATAAATTATTAAGTAACCTGTTCATAGCTCGTTATGTATAATGCTTTCCACCACTCGTGTCACTATCGCTTCAGCTTCCTCAGTGCTCGTACCTATTATTTCTTCTGCTGTTGTCATCGCCACTTCTAATAACGACTTGCTTGCGATGCTCTCTGTCGTGTTCTTTTGATACCCACTGGCCCATCCTACCAGTTTTCCTCCTTTGACCAAGGTCCAGAAAATAAACCTTACTGGCCCCTTAAAAATCCTCTTCCATAATATATATAATACAACAACAAGCAAGAATCCCATGGAACACAACATGTATATACGATCCCAGCGATCGGCCTGCTCTAAAACGCCAATAACTTTTCTGCTAGTACCTAACAACACGTCAAATGCTGTATACTGTGCCGTCAGTTTTTGTATCTGTGTAGACGACTCATCTAACATATCTAGTGAAATTTCAGATTTGGCAATCTCGGCCTCGAGCATCTGATGTGTGCGTCTCAGTGATGCAGTAGCATCTTCAGCAACTTTTAATACACGATCTGTTCCGCCTGTCTGATCACTCTTTTTTTCGACTCTGTTGGCAAACAACTGCTCTCTTTCAGACCTTCTAATAGACAATGTGTTTTTATGAGAAACTATCTGAGCCTTACGGTACGACAATCGATCACTATCATTATTAACACACTACACATAGTGGCACAAAACAGAGACTACTCACAGCCGAATTTCTTCAGTCAATTCATGTAGCCTCCTACTTAAGCTCTCCCGCTCCAAATTATCCGATACATCTTGAACTTGTATACTTGCTGCTTCACACAATGAGTCTGCATATCGGATCTGGTTATGAATCTTAGTTGCCAGCTGTGCCCTCACATTCTCGTCGTCAGACGCATATTTAAGTAGTTGATTTATCTGTGTTGCAGTCCTTGTATGCAGCTCATCCAGTTCTTCCAGATTAGACCGAAGACTAGCCATTTTAACTCCAGAAATTGGTGTCAGCTTAAAACGACAGGTATTGCGATGTACTTGAGTGACGTTGCGATTTTGCTCCTCGAACCCAAGAAGTTTACTTTACGAGCCGCACGTAGTCATATTCACTTATTGCCAAATTACTACTGATATTGATCTGATCCATAGAGCATTGTTTTCGTTTTCATGGGTAATAAATATCAACGATCATAAATTATAACTTAGGGAGTATCCTTACTATCACAAAACAGATAAAATCAAAGAACAGCCAAGTTCGACGAAGATATCCCAACACATGCCCAGCCAAAATTACCGAATCCCAAATCTATCTCTATATAATGCTGTTTGATAAAATAATAAGAGCCCATACAAAAGAAAAGCTTAGGCTGTGGTAGTATATTCGCTATGATCCAAAAAAGCTTTTGGCCTTAGTTAAAGCCTTTTGAATACCCAACGTAACATCATTTGGATGATCCAGCACTTTCAATTGATTCGACTTCGCTTCATTCATATCTGTGTTTACTATAGCTGGTTCTGCTCCCGAATTCGACTCAATCACTACAGTAGCGTTAGGATTGACATTGTGAGTATGTGGTTCCCCGGTGACTCTATCAACTTCGACCCCGAGCATCTGGGCTTTCTCTGGCGCAAGTTGTGCCACAATGACTCTCAACCGCTCCACTTCTTCCTTCAATTCTGAAATATCATCTGCTACTCCTTCATGTCTATTTGTAGCCTTGCGACTCGACCGAACGCTTTCGAAGATGACAACACCAGCAGCTACCGAGCTTACAATGTCAGCTAACCCTCAGCTCACTATGTTGATTTCAAATATACTTACAATAAGAATGTTTCCGACAAAAAGTTTGCACCCTAAATTGTTATAAATCCGCCGTTTAGAGCAATTCGTGATGTAGCTCACATACCATTTCGATAGCCCGAGTATCATTTAATGGTCGAACATTAGTGCCCTTGACCTTTCCGATAAGTCCAGACCTCAATCGCACATCTGTAGCATGCAGCCTTTGAGCCACGCCAATACATATGTTTCGAAATGTACCATGATGTTTGGCTTGAGACTTTATTGAATTCTATCGCAATTAGCATTGACTAATACCGACATGCCACAGCTGCTTGACAGTCTCATCCCAGGGCACTCCCAAAGTCACTTACAGCTATGGGTTTTGCCAGTGTTCGAACTGCAAGTGACCCAATCTTCAATGCAATAGTTGACATCTTGTATCTCCTCTGAGACCGAGAATCCGCAGATCAGGAACAAATGCAACCGAGACCAATGACTCCTATTATCGGCACTAATCAAAGCAATGTAGTTTCGAGTAATAGCAAACTCCCTTAGAATGATCCGCACCAAGTATAATATATAATAGAAACTAAGCTACTGTCAAAGCGATCTGAATCAGCGACATAAACAGTATAATTGGCCCAGTATAATAAAGGGTCCCGAACTCCAGGATCTAATTGCGGAACACCAAACTCCCAACTTTAGGATCTTCGACGTATCGATACATGTCTTCGTCGAACGTTTGCACTGGCTCGACTTTGTAAACTTGGGCTCTTTCACAAGGATTGGCATTGAATTCAGTGATCCACGATGTCAGCAACCGAAATATCTGCTCCCTTAATGATGGGCACTGGTGTCACGGACGAGCACGAGGCCTATGACTTTTCACAACCTATTGTGTTTTTTGACGTGAGTAGCTAAACCACCATGTCGCTGATCAAATTTCTAACAATTTAGGTAACTTTAAATGGTGAGTAAAGCTAATTTATATCAAATTTCAGCTCGTCTAACTTTTAAGCACAACCAATGGGTCGGATCAAGATCAAGCTATTTAAAGATAAATTGCCAAAGACAACTGAGAACTTTCGTCAATTCTGCACTGGTGAATATAAAATAAATGGCGTACCTCAAGGCTATAAGAATTCTAAATTTCATCGAGTGGTAAGTAATTATGTACTAAGTTAAACCGTTTTTCTAAGATAATAGATCAAGGAGTTTATGATCCAAGGTGGTGACTTCATTCGAGGTAATGGTACTGGGTCTGCGTCAATTTATGGTACTACCACATTTGCAGACGAAGGCTTTTTTTATACCCGTAAGCAAAAATCATTCAAGTCAGGGTATAGTATGATGACTGACGATTTATAGATGAACCGTTCTCTGTTTCAATGGCCAACTCTGGCCCTAATTCGAATGGCTGTCAGTTTTTTATATGCAGTACGTCACTGCCACATCTCGATAACAAGCATGTTGTATTTGGTAAAGTAGTTGAAGGCTTTGACGTCGTAAGGAAGATGGAGTTAGTTCCAACAGATGACAGCGACAAGCCAACGCCATTTGATATCGTGATTAAAGAGTGCGGCGAAATGTAGCATAGTATTTGGTGCTTAAGATTGTAATATTAGTATAGATGTAATAAAGTTTTAATTTATTAGATGATAAACTATACAAAATGCACAGTTATAAGGAAGCAACCAATAAGTTCACTAAAAGCATGCTGTGAACAAACGTAAACCTTGGATTATTCCTCGCCTTCTAACCTTCTTCTAAACCAGAACCTCCTTCTACTCCAACGAGGAAGCACCAGTGATAATATCAACCAACTCGTTGGTAATGACAGCCTGTCTCGTGCGGTTGTAAAGGATGGAGTATCTGCCAATCATATCACCAGCGTTCTTTGAAGCGTTATCCATAGCAGATCGTCTGGCGCTCTGCTCACAAGCGTGACCTTCGGCAAGGGCGTGGAAGACGGCGTTAGCCAAAGCAAATTCGGAAAGATCAGGAACAATGTCTTCCTCAATCTCAAAAGCCGAGAAATTGGGCGAGCTCTTCAAGGCCTCCTCGGTGAAAGCAGGGACGAAAGTAGGCTCGAATGAGATACCAGACTTGAACTTGTTGTAGAAAATCTCAACTGAGTCGTACTTCTTGCCGAGCTTGTAGATGGCATCAGTGACGTCAAGAGCCTCGACAAAAGTAGGGATCTCCTTGCCAACGCCGTTGAATGAAAGAACGATGTTGTTAGCATAGGTACGAGCAAGCTGGGTCTTAGCCTTGTCACCAAGCACAACAACATCAGCCTCGGGGAACTCAGCAAGTCTGGCACGAACAGCCTTAGAAATCTGAGAGTGAATACCACCGCATAGACCCTTGTCGGACGACGAGACGATGATAAGCTTGGCGCCTTCGGTGGGCTCGGTTGACTCGGCCTTCTTGTAGACCTCGTTCGAGGTCTCGCCGTATGATCTGGATTCAAACATAGCACGTTGAGCACGGGTGAGCTTAGTCGAGGCCACAATCTTCATTGTGTTGGTGATCTTCTCGATGTTCTTGATAGACTTGAGACGCGACTCAATTTCACGAAGAGTGGCATAGGTGTTGACAGCCGTAGCCTGCCTAAAAAGACGTGTTAGCACCTCTGTTACACCACTTTGTGCAAAAATAATCGTGCGTAGATCAATTGGCCTTCATTAACCCATTCTGAAGCGATTCTGACTCGAAGAAAAGAGAAAACAAAAAAAAACCATCTGAAGCGGATTATAAGTCACCAGAAAGCACTTACTTCACTGAGGCCGACTTGGCCGCCTGCATGGCAGGGCGCACACTAGTTCTCAAAAGCGACATCTTAGTATTCCGATTGATGGCTTCCGAATCGATTGACCGTAGATGATCTGTGGTGGAGTCGTTCGCAGAGAAGCTAGTGGTGATGCCGTCGCCCGCTGAGGATTTGCGATTTTGCTCGACGTCGGTTCGGGAGCGGTCTGCAAACGCCTCGCAGCAGTGACGGTTATGCTGGGGTTGTCGTTCACTGCGATTGGTCAGTTTTTGGGCCGGGCCCAGATTCTGGGGTTTGTGCGGCGCAGTTTTGTGGTTGGGACTCGTTGGGAAAAATTGGCTCTTGACCACATAACATACATCAGCAAAGAGAAACGCTGTTGTATATGTTGATTGCCTAGACTGTCTCCGTTCTGGAACTCCTCACTGATTGTCTAGTAGTTTTGGCGCCTATGTGCCTGGCGTTCGCGCGACCGGGCAATACTTGAGCGTTGAGGTGAACTGCCTGCTCAGAAGTAAAGATGTCAGAGGCGGTATCGGCTCCTGTTTTGGCGACAGAGCCTACTTACGACCGAGTAAAGGCTCGACAAAAGTCTGCTGCGCCCTCTACAGAGGATGTATTGGCCCAATATGACTTGCAAGGACTTGCAGAAGAGATCTTAAGCAACGGATATAGAGCGATAGCATTGCAGTTTCCAGATAATCTTCTACCGCACTCGACAATTGTATCTTCGCTTCTGACAAGTTTATTACACGATTCTTCTGAGAAGACCACTGTTTTTGTATTAGGAGATACTTCTTATTCAGAGTGCTGTGTTGACGAAATTGCAGCTCAGCATGTTCATGCCGACGTCGTGGTGCATTTTGGCGTATCGTGCTTGAACCCGTAAGCTTTCAGAAATTTTCTGGTTTGTGGAATACTAACTGGTAATTATAGAGTTGTGCAGGCACCTGTATTATATTGCTTTGGTAAAGATCAATTAGATCTCAATAAATGTGTGGCGACTTTCCGGCGAGAGGTCCCCGTTACGGATCAACATGTGCTAGTCGCTGCCGAGACGACTTTGCAACCGTACGTCGCAGACCTATATGCGATGTTGACCGAGTATAGCAACATTCTCACAACTGTTCCAATTGTTTCAAATACCTCTACTGTTGACAAAGCACCGCGAGAAGTAATTGTTTCCAGAGACATATCCCCTGATTTACTACTGACGCACGCTGATACGACAGCAATACCGCATCGTGCAAGCCCGCCTCTACGAACAGAGCTTAGCGGCTACACACTTTTTTACTTGGGAGTACCTCCTCCACCAGCGCACCTACATTTGTCGACGTTATTTTCGTCACCGCCAATAATATTCGACCCAAGCACATCAGACGTATTGCTCAAACCAAGTGTGCCTCTCGCACGGAGATATAAGGCTATGATGTCTGCACGTGCAGCCTCTACCATCGGAATCCTTGTCAACACTTTATCATTGCGATCAACACGTGATCTTGTGGACTCTTTGCAACATGTGATCAAGAGCGCTGGCAAGAAGCACTATGTAATTGCAGTCGGCAAGCCTAATGTTGCCAAGCTAGCTAATTTCGACGTGATTGATGTTTGGGTTGTTGTAGGCTGTTCAAGAGGAGGGATTATTTTGGATACGGAAGGGCAGTATTTCAAACCGATAGTAACCCCGTTTGAACTTCGTATGGCATTAAAACGAGATCTTGTTTGGGGTGCTGGCGAATGGATTATAGATTTTGAGAAGGTATTGAATCTCAAAGATGACGAAGAAGAAGACGACGACGAGACCGAAGAGGATGAAGATGGAATTTTAGACAATCAAGACGATGAAGATTTACCTCCAGAATTTGATGTGATTACAGGACGATACTTTTCTTCTCGACCTTTGATGGCCAGTCATCGTTCTGTAAAGCATATTGATGTGGAAGTAGAGTCTAACAGTGATACAGATATTACCAAAAGAGACACCACTGCGGTGGCAAGTATCGCAGGAAATGCGGGGCAACTCTCTGAGCGAGGGTCACAACATTATTCTACTGCCGCAGCTTATCTTCAATCATCTCGATTTTGGAAGGGACTGGGATCTGATTTTGTCGATGGCGAAGACGATGATGATAAAGGGGCTTTACTTGAAGAGGGTCGGAAAGGTATTGCTCGTGGTTACGTAAATCCTTGAGAAGCATTTGATATGTTTGTCCGAACTAAGGCTTTTTTTTTTTTTTTTTTTTGATTTATATTTGCATTTGACAGGCGTACACAACGGTTTTGCAATGTCCATATTAAGAGCGGCGAGCTCGAAAATGTAAATAGATCTTCTACACTTTAATATAATCGAAATGAATTTTATTTATACAGTTATAAATGTTGGCAATACCAAGACCAATAATAAAAAGAATCAGTCCGTAAATCCTTTCCTAACTCATAATTCCGTATCAGTTTCGTACTCGAATGGCTCAGGCAATGGAGCTTCGTCATCTTCATCTTGCTCATCGGCAGGAAGATTCCGTTCGCGGACAGTCTTAATAAAGTTTGCCTTAGTACGCAAGCCAGCCTTATCTTGAACAATCAATATACCTCCAGAGTTCCGAGAACTCTTAACTGGTATAAAACGCTCATCTGTAGAAAATGAAATATGTTTCAGTTGTGCAGGAACAACTCTAGTCATGTTTGACATCTTGTAGCCTTTGGCGTCCAGATCTGTAGTTTCTTCAGCATTATTCTCTTCCGGTTCTTCACCAGCCGGTGCAACCTCGGTCTTATCGCTATCGATTTCCATCTTTGACGCCTCATCCTCAACCGCAGTCTCTTTCTCGTCAATCTCCATCTCTGTACCTTCTGCTTCGGCCTTTTCTTTTTCAGACTTCTTGGCACGAGCTTTGGCGCGCGCAGTTGTCGACAATACAGCCGTAGCAACCTTTTCAGGTGCCTTGTTGGTTTGTTCTTCTGTCTTCGGAGGATATTCGAACTTTGATGGCTTTGTGTTGCAAATGAAGTTAAATTCTGGTATCTTCAAATCAGACCGAACACCGACAACAGCTGTTGGGGTGAAACTGAGAGATAAAAAGCATGTCAATGGGAACCAGTACCAGAACTGAAGGAAAACAACCATACCAACAATTGCCTTCATATTGAGACTACCAGTCTGTCTGTTTTCGAGTGAAATTGTGACATTCCGACCACCAGCATCGATGATACCTTGTGCAAGAGCGGCACCAAACTTGGCCATTGCATCCTCGTGTTTCTCTCCAATAACACTGGCAAAAGTTTTCCGAACTGACGCAACCTTTGGTGCGGTCTCTTCGTTGTGCTGAATAAAAATCATAGCGAGTGAAATAAGAGCGCCTTGACGTACAAAATCAGTCGGGTCCTTAAGCATGGGCTCCAAAAGATCTACTGCTTCTGGCAGACCGGTACCAGCACAAGAGATACCCAATGCAAGTGCGGCACCGTACCTAACATGAGGATTATAACTCTCCGAGAGTAATTCGACAAGACGCGGCACGGCGGTTGGATTTCTGAATAAAATGAATCCAAGTGACATAACTGCAGCCCTTCGAACATCGTCGTTAACATCTGACACCGCAATATGCAGTAACTTCTTTATGGCAATATTGTTTCCAGTACCGCAGTAAGCTAGTGCAATTGTGAATATACCGCCATACCGAAGAATAGGATCTTGCTCAGCAAGAAGCTCGTCGATTAACGGATCAGCAGCTTCTTCTCTTCCATAGTTGAGTAAAGCAACACCAACAGCTAGACCTCTAATGATCTTGTCATGCTGTGTTTCATGTGCGTATTGAAGCATCTCTTCGTATGCCTTCTCACTACCCGAACCAAGCATTACAAGACCCATGGATATACCAGCAGCTTCACCAGCAATTGCCGAGTCCGAAAATAGAATGCTCTTGAGCTCTTCGTAAATGTCATCGTCACAGGTCGCCATTCCAGCGACACCCACGCCAAGTGCTGCGCCATGTTGAACAACTTCACCTTCTTGCCCACCACTGCTATTTCCTTCGCGTACATTCTTTCGCAAAAAGTCAAGCACGTCCTTACCGTGACTAGCAAATACAATACCCAGTGCATAGAGTGAACCACCTTGAGAATATTTGGAACCATTTGCTTGGCTACCACCATCAAGAGAACCACTGTCGCTAGGTAAATAGGGACTAAGTAAATTCATTCCCTGAGAAAGATTTCCTTTGTGGATAACACCAAGTGCAGCAGTGGCCGAGAATTTGGTCCAGTTCATAGCCTTTCCCAGCCACTCAAGATTATCTCGGAAAAACCCATCAGCAGTGGTACCGGCATGCATGAAAGCGTTTTCAAACGTTATAGCGTTGTGGAAAATCGAGTTTCTTGCTTCTAATGTGTCCTTTGTCTTGTTCAAAATAAGCAGGTCTGTCTTGTTGTTATCGTACAAAAATGTTAATTCGATATCCAGCGTTGGCACCCCCGACAAGATTTTTAAAGTTTGCATAGCTCCTGGAGCAGAACTGCCCTCGACAACGGCAATAACCCTCTGTAAAAACTCCTGCGAGGTTGACGAAACTAGATCAAACGCAACTTGATATGCTACTAACGTTGAAGTTTCTGAGTTCTCTGCGAGCAAATCCAAAAGCAGCTTTCCAGCGTTTTTGGCATCATTCAAATGAATTAACATCTTAACTGCAGTGAAATAGTCTGGCTTGGATAGTTTTGAGACATATTGAATCATTCTCTGTAAGACCTCGTCACGCCACCGCTTGTTTGAAACCAAATCCATTGACGCCTCAAAAACATAGTTGATCAGGTCCATTCCAGCCGATTCTGCACTCTTAGGCTCAAATTTACCTACTGAGTGTCCATTTGCAACTGAGCCATGAGAAAACACATCATTGATGCATCTCTCGATGGTATCCAATCTCCGCGCTTCTAAAGCGACACCGATGGCCTACCTATTAGTACACGAGAACACTTAGCAACTCGAGATTTAACCGCATTACATACATGCTTGTGGTCACCGTCTTCGATACAACGTGAAACCATTCGTTCTACAACGTCGAGTAATTCAGAACTAAGAGCTGAAGAAGATTCTTTATCAGCATTATCAAACCCGGACTGAGAAGCTCGAATATATGAATCAATGCATTTTGCTAAATGGTGTTAGTCAAGCTATTTCAAATGTAAAGAAAATCAATATTCCTATTCCGGCGACATACAAACAATGGTTTCGACATATTCTGACCTCACCGACAGATCGAATAAATCACCAGCAGCCAAAGCAAAATGCATCGATTGATCAAATTCACCCAAATTGTAATAGACCTAATCAACATTAATGCCATGCTTCAAAAAAAACCTCCGCCCCCCCCCTTTTATCTAAAAGAATACCTTTGATGCAATCAAAGCTGCCAACTTTCTCTGTGGGAATTTGTCATCTTCGTAGAGTTCCTCACTTGCGTCGCGTTAGCAAAAATTACCACACGATATCGTAATCATAGAACAAATTAATGAAGCCATACATCACCGTGACATGATCAGTAATCTCCGCCCAGAACTCGTCAACCAGGATGTTAAGCTTCTGTAGAGCATACACTCGCAAGTTCTGATCTGATTCATCCAGCAACGCGAGTAGCGACGCCGCCGAAGTAAGAGTAGCCATCACTGTCTAAAGCGAACTGAGTTGCACCGTATAATCTACCGGTCCAAAATTCGATGTGTTAGAGAACAGAAATGCTGTTGATCGGCGATGATTTGGATGCTGGCACGGGAGAAGATGGAGGAATAATATAATCAGTGATCACGATTCACAAACGCGGGCTTCGAGGGCGCAGTGTTTAGGGGAACTAAGGATTGGCGTGTGGTCGACGTGGTCGACGCGCTCAACGAAAGAAGCGGTGATGCCTGATGAGCACAGGCTGGCTGCTTGTCTTTTGATATGTATCTAAAAGAGCTTTCGATTGGTTTGTCACACCGATCATTTAGTTGTGTTATCTTATGAATGCATTAAGTTTCTCGTATTTGGTCGACATTTGAGCTAGGGTGCTGAGCACATATAACTGTAGTAAGTTTATTTACAGCGTGTACAATATAAAACCACAAAACAAATCTAAAATCCATAAATTCTTTTGGCATTCGCGCGAGTAACCTCGAGCACCTCAGTTGCAGTGACTCCATCGCCGATGAGTTCTGCCACCTTCAAAGCAGTGTATGGTATCATTCCACTATGGGACACCGAATACTGAGGCTTTCTTGTCTTTTGAAAGTTAGAAGGTATCATGAACGGGCTATCTGTTTCCAGAACAAGCCTGTCTAGAATTTTGCGACCCTCTTCCTTTAGTAGGGAAGTTGTAGTTTTCAGGGACTGGAAGGTGATGACGCCGGTAATGCCGATTGCTGCATTGGGGAAATGATTGATCAGTTCTCTGCCCATAGCCGCAGAGTCTGTAAAACAATGTATATGTACACGATGTTCTCGAGGAACGCATTCTTTCATGATCGCGATAGTATCTTCCTCTGCCTCCCGAGTATGTACCACTAACGGCTTATTCACAATTTTTGAGGCAATTTCAATCTGTCTTCTAAAAACTTTTCTTTGAATGTCATGTGGGGATTGCGATTTCTTGTAGTCCTGTCAAATCAGTTTCGGTCTATGATGTCACACAACCTGAGTTAACCTACCAGCCCACATTCACCAACTGCCACACAGCGTGGGTGAGTCCAAGCTTCAAGCATCTGACTCTCTACTTCAGGATTGTAAAATTCTGCAGCATGTGGATGGCAGCCCATTGTGAAAAAATACTCGCCTTGCCAGGCATTCGGTCCTGAATTGACACCTTTCCAGCTCGTTTCCGAGGCCAAAGATTTCCATCTATTGCTGACAGGAATGTCACAGAAGACATCGACAATTGCTTCCACTTCAGGCTGAAATAACGTATTTACCAAACTTATTTCATCATCAACACCGCTACTCGCCACACTGCCCTTTTCTTTGGCCATTTGCAACGTCGTTTCTATGTGGCAGTGAGTGTCGATGTATGGAACGAAAGGCGCTGGACTCGCCGTCACAGCATGTTCTTCAATTGGCAAATACCTATGCAGTGACTTATAAGTAGCTGCAGAGGTTGACATGGCGCCTAAATTTTTGACTAACTGGTGTGGTCTTGTAAACTTTGTACTTGTGGTTCCGATTGAAGCGGCAGCCAGAGAAATGCGATGATAGTTAAATTTGGCCAATTGCATGTCACAGTATCTCATATAGAGAATAATTAACAGTAAATTAGGTTGATATACTCATACTGACGCAATTAACAACGCCAGAACAGCAAAAATTCCTTTCACGGTAAAATAACCAAGTCGTAGATGTAATCAAGATTTAAAATGTCATTGACCCAAGTTAGTGAGCCGGGTAAATTACACTGACTCAGGGGCTAATATTTCGTTGCTCCGGGGCATCATTCACATTGTTTACAATTGAGACGCGTTAGCTTTTGGAGACTGCTCGAATACAGATAGAACGGATCAGCGAGCGACGACCAATATAGAGCATGCCCTGGTGCTAATGGACAGAAATACTACGTATTAGAGGGGTATATGAAATATACCCTTGATATTTACGCACACACTACGCTCAGACGAACAGATACACGAAGCTAATGGTCTCAAGATTTCGCGAGAAAACTATTCCTAACTCAGATTTTGAAGATTTTGAAACCGAGGAGAGTGACGACGAAATTTGCTGCTTAGGTTCAGACCCAATTAAGCATGATGAGAGGAAATTGGCTGAGAATGTGGAGCTGGCTCGTTGGATTCGCGACGCTTCATTCTCAGAAGTGACGGATATGCTATGCAAGAGGCAGTCTGGTGACTTCCACGAATATTTAACAGACACAAGTGATGAATTTTTGCTAGAGTCGAATAGTCGGATATCAGTGCAGCAGCTATCGTCGTCGCCGCTTATTTTATCTTATGAGCCTGTTCAGTTTCCGCGAAGACTGAATTCTGGACAAGTTCCTGAAAGCAAAGCCGCTAGTTGTTCTAAAAGTTTTGAAGATGCCTACATTACTCCCGCACTATATGTTAACCATCTTAAGACGATTGGCTTGAAAGGAGAGAAAAGTTCAAGTCCAATAAAAATCAGTACTAGTCCGATAACTCATGGCACACCAGCCAACAACCGAGAGCAATATCGTGGTAAATGGTTTGAAGATGCTATCGACTTTCCATTAACCGAAATACCCTCATCAGCTTCAGATACAGTTCTTATTGATACACCTCGTCAGATAGTTACTCATGCAACACAAAATATCACAGAGCTGAATTCTCTATGCAGAAAAAACAAATCACAGATTGAAGAGCCTTTTATAATGGAAGCTGATTGTAACAAAGTGCTTGTAACAGGACCTCATAAAAGGAAGAACTATTATTCAATTTCGCTTGCTGAACTGGCGACAGATAATGCACCAGTTTCTGAATCAATGGACGATAACGCAAAACCTGCAGATATGTATCACGCACACCAGCGAGAAATGGATAGCCCTCAAATGCAAATTCAAGATTTGGCTCATGACAAGGTGCATGACAGAATTCATAAGGTACAGATGTCATTGAAGCAGCCGGTGTATAGAGTAGGGTTATCTAAAAGAGCAAAGGTTGATTCACTCCATTCATATCTTCGAAGATAGTAATATATTACAACCAATATATATATACATATAATTTGACAAAATTTACATAGCTTCTACGCTTGATTAAGATCGGACTATTTTCCAGCTAATTTCAGTAATGCTCACTTCCTCTGCCGCCTTTTCGTCGTAGTCATACCATTCGCCAGATGTCAAATCCAAATCCTCAAATACGGCACCGTTTGCTTCACTTTTGCAAAGCCATGGTCCATCAGGCTTAAATTCAATAAATTCTAACCCGCGAGTATCAAATTCCATAATATTCGCCCATTTTCCGGACTGTCCAATCGTGTATGCTACCGGTTTAGGATTACGAATTGAGGCCGAACTCTCACGCTTGCACATACGACATTTCCATACAAATGTAGCTTCTCCTCTACTTCCCGACAGCTCATGTGTTTCATACGCATTAAAGTCGACAAAATTAGGATGGTTTTCTCGGCAGCTAGTGCATTGCACCTTGAATGAATAAAGATAAGGGGTGTCGGTGGAATCTGCTGGTTGAAGATCTGTCACACCAGATAAGTCTGCTTTGATGGCCAGTGCTAGTGGCATATTTGTGATTTGTATGGACTTGGGCCCTGGGACAATTTCTGTTCGAAAGTTAATGTTGTACTTATGTAGCAGATACTCACGGAATCATTAACGTTCGGTGGTTGTCAGTTGCCAGCGAAGGCTCGCCGCATCAAATTGACGAAATTTATCTCCTCTTTACAGGGTGTACACGATTCAATCACTCAGTGAGATTCTTTCTTCGACCTGCAAATGCAATTAATCTTTTAAAGCCTATATCAAGTAGATTAATGTGTCATCTGGCTGCAAGCTAATTAGGTTTGAAGAATGGTGGTATGGAGACTTCAGACTTATGAACATGTTCCTCGAACAGTCGCGCTCGCTCGGCGAAGCATCACAGCAGTTCTTTCGCATAGGCGATACATGACAGAATTAGCAGAGACTAAGCCTAACCAGGAGAGTGATTTTATGACTACTTTAGAAGATCCTGACAAAGATCAAAGTTTGACACAACAGACGAATAGTGAGCCGGTCATTTCCGCGCCAAAGCTGTCTATTGCAATTAGTACATTTGTACATAGATTGAGCGTATTTTCGGTTTTATGTCAGTTGATCAGCTCTGTGCAAGCGAATCTGCGACAAGGATTAGTTCGAGAAGACAAAGACAAAGCGAAATTGGTGCGAATAGAGCTGATGGCGCAAGGCAATGTGTTGCATCGTGATTCACTATTAACGCTCAAACGACTATCTGATTCAGAGTTAGAGCTTTACTCCAAACTAATGTCAATGCATTTCAACGTTAGTCGGGTCAAACTTTGTACGACAGACTACGAAAGCTTGTATATATCGGAGATTATTTTCAGTATTTGTAAACGACAACGGTATTCAAGGTTTAAATTGCCAAGATTTTGCAGACTAGATTCTGGCCCATTGAACGACAGAATCGAGTCAATTCTGAATACCTCAAGCAAGAATAGCGTTGTTTTAAAGGAAATTGGCTTAGCACTTAAGACATCGCCGTATATGCCAGATGAGAAAACATTCTTTACTTTGCAGCAACAGTTGCTTGATAGACATGGACTACGTGGTGCTGCTATGCTTGCTTTCTACGCTCACGTTGAGTCAGGTATTCCGATATCTGAGAGATGTCTTGTACAAGCGTTACGGGCAACGCTCCGTGAACGGCATTATGCAGGAGTAAATGATGTCGCTCGACGTCTAGTAATGGCAGCAGCCAAACGACGGTTCCAGCGTGGATCGCTGTACGTACCTGTTCAAATCGGACACCCCAGTATTTTGTTGACCAGGCGAGTAGTTGATACTTGTATTCGTTATGGCGAGCTTGATTGGTATATGACATTTCGGGACCGAATATATTTTGACAAGCAGATCTTGATTGAGCCAGAAGTGTTGGTTGAAGAATTAAGGTTGGCGTGTTTGTTAAAACAAGACCAGCTGTCAAAAAACTCATGGGAAGAGTTTTCAACCCGATTCAACACACAGAATATCAATCTGAAAACAATGATAAAAGCTGCTCGATGGCGCATACGACTAGCTGAGGTGGTTGGTGATCTCGATGGTATGCAGTCCGTTATGGAATATGCAACAACTTATGGATTTGAACGACAATTGGCTAAAAGGGTAAGCATTCGAGTTTAAGGAGTCTCGCTTTTTTTTTTTTTTTTTGGGTTCCCAGTGTATGGAGTAATATTGGTATCTTTGGTTGTATATTTTTATAGTAGCATTATAGATCTGACATCTAGTTATACATTAGTTAATAGCTTGTAATGAAAAATGCATTTATGAACAAAGATCTAAACGATAAAATGAGGCGGTCGTGAATGTAATTTGCCCTTCTTTGTCCGGGATTAACTTGTATCTAGTCAGTTGAGTCCAAAGAATTGAAAAATATTGGCACAAAAACCAGATCCAATAAAGCCTATCCCACAATATACCACCAGTTTTGTTACAACCTCAACGTCATATTGTACACGAGGCGGCTTTATCTGAAGAAATAGCTCTTCTTCTGTTGGTTCCTCTTCTTCAGTAATCGGTGTTTCCGGATCAGCATCGCGAGTACCGTTGCTAGAAGGACTTCTACTATTACTGTTGGTCCGCTCAAGCGATCTCTGACGCTGTCGTTCTTGGCGATATGCTATTGTTTCGTACATATCAGCTGTACTTTGAGGTCCAACCGAATCAGACCGACCTCTGGAAATGTTTTGAATAAGAGAAGGAATTTGATGCGCATCAACGAGTGTAGTATCAGGAATTGAGCTTGGTACTTTGTTGTATTCAGTAGCCTTGAGAAAGAACCCACGTGGCATTGATAATCCAATTCTCTCAATAATTCGGTATAATGGCGGTAGTGACTTGTGTAATGTCTTTTTCATAACAGCCCGCCATACGAATATCGACACGACACCGACTATAACACGCGCAATTGATTTAAGCACGCCGACAGAAGCGTAATCATATGGGGAACAAGCATATGACCCTCGAAGTATAGATGATCTATCCAACAAATTTTCATTGCCGAAAACCCACAACGACAAGTCAACACCGAGAACAACACCGGCGAACGCGACCGAGTCCTCAAAACACGGACAAGGATCAACTGGTTCGGCATGCATGCGTACCATAATCAAAATAATTGGCACCACGGTAAGAGGAGATAGCCAAGTTGGCGAGATGATGAAGTTGTCAATCGCACGAGCAGATGCCCATCGGATTGCAAAGATAATAAACCCAAGCATCACACCAGCAATTACGTCTAAGAATCCGTGCATTCCGCAGTATATCCGCCCACTAATGATACTGAGAGTATAAATCCACATCGAAGCTTTGACTAAGACTAACGACAGCCCAGACATGGTGTCGGCATGCTTCATTGCGTAATAATATATGACAAGAGCAGCCGAAACAGCATTGGTCGAATGAGTACTAGGAAACCCATATTCCAGAGCTGCTGATCCAGACATTGTAATTCGATGAAGTGGAGGTGACAGAGGCCTAGGCAGACTGAGAATGATTGTTAATAACATCTCGCGGCGGTGGGTACCAGGGTCCAACTTACCAGAAGTAATCCTTGACAACACCAGTGAAGTAAACACCTGCAGCTAATGTGTAAACCAGACTATAACAAAAAAAAATCAATATTATAATTTGAGATGCAACTTGAATCACTGCAGACCGGTTAACTTACCTCCTTCCGAGCTCACAATATCCAAACCAAAATGGAATCGGTAACATAATAACAAAGAAAGTATGGGTTCCAAGGTTCGCTGTAATTGCAAAATAGTCATCCAGAAACTTACTCCTCAATGTAGACTGGAATCATGTTAGCATATTCATAGCCGACTATAAGTCTCTAACCGTACCTGAATCCATGCCAATCTCGGGGTCTCCCATCGAATAAACGGCAGTATCGTTTGACGCATGCGAAACCGCCACCGCGGCATAGAGGTTTTGTAATGGTCTCTGCTTCTATTGCCGGCATCTTTAAAATTGACTTGTGGAAAACCATCAACACTGTCTGCCGCTAAAGATTTTGATGTGGTTGTAGCCGTGGCTGTCGCGGCCGAGGGCAACTCCATCAGAGCTATATATATATGACGTGCCTTGCGTCCCCCCGCGACACTTATCAAGCACTTTGCGGTAATGGCCCGTAGGACGCTCAGATGCAAGAACTATGCAAAAGGCTACCGCGAATATCAGGCGGTCGTCTATTGACGTCGTCGTCGCGATGCGAATGGGGGGGGATCGACTCTAAACCCAAGACCGGCAGCGGCGTCAAAAAATGCCGGAGAAGCGATGCACCTCTGGAGCGCACAGCAAGCGCGTATAATAGACATTTCTCTGCGTATACAGAGTTGTTACAATAGCTACGGACTTAATGTCAAGTTTAATGCTTAATTTTCGGTCAATTGTTGCCACAAACATGCTTGCTGCTGCCGTTGGTAGTCGTTTATCGCATCCGGTGAACAAGCGGGCGCTCAAGGGCCTTGTACTTTCATTAGGTAAGCACTGAGTCAGCAGGCACACACTACGAACCCCTTGCTTGCCGCGCCGCCAGGCGATAAGGGATAAACCAACCTTCCCCCCCCCCGGGGGTCGCGGATTGGGACGTTGGACTTTGTATAACAGGCTCGATTGTGGTGCTCCACAGCATGTCGTAATCGCAGAGTGCAAAGCCAGAATGGACTTTATGGTAGGTTTCATTAATGTTATAGTTTATAAGCTTTATAGTTGATATATATACTTACTATGGCCACTAGTTTTGTCTGGCGCACTTCTGCGAGCAACATGGCCCCAAATCAGTACTATGTACTCAATCTCAGATATTGTATACTAGACCGCCAACATCAAGCAGTAACAGTACCCCGTTGTCGATACCTTTATCGGCAGGTACAGGAGAGGATTTAAATGATTCTGATTTGTTGACCGAAGATGGCCAATCTAGCACGGCTGGTAGCATTAAAGGGCTAGGAACTATAGGAGGTCGACCGTCGTCTGTACACTCATCCATTACCACAGTGTCCGACGTTCGGTGCGCATCATGCGAGTTGTTTTTTCCTCCTGAACTGACAGCAGCAAATACGTCGAAAAATGAGCTTGCTCAGTTGAGAACAGTTGACAAGGTAGTGGGATTGGAGGATGCGAAGGTGGCATATGTGTCAGGAGAGTATCCTAATTCACAAGATCGATATGCGGCATTGCGACAGCTATGCATCAATAGGTAAGCCATTGTGTTGGAGTAATTTTTGGGTTACATTGAAACTAAGTTGTGGAAGCTTCTCGCTGGACACGGCAGCCGCAATGACCGACACCGCTATATTAATGGCAGACAAAAACATAGGATACGCCATGGTGCATATGTTTCGAGTCAAAGACGACACTGCTCGGGGCAACTCTCGTGTGTATGAGTTGATTTGTATGAATGACAAAGAGTCCAAGTTGGTTGATTCTTGGCATATTGTGGCACCTGCATTTGAAGATATCGCGAAGTGGATTGTGTCAGAAACCGAAGCGCATAAATATCGAGAGTCGGTGAAGACTCCAAACAATGGGAATAGCATCGGAACCGACACCGGCACAATGTTTTCAATATCAGGTATTTTGTCTGAAAACTCAAGTCCAGATAGATACTTGCGACGGCAAGCAGAGGCACGACCTCGAAGTTTAGTCGATCTTACTGGCAAGTCGGTATGTATAAAATTGGATCTTAGTTTAGCGCTTTGTTTACTGATTACAAAGGACTTCTTCATGCAAATACATTTATATTTTGCGTCTATCTTGGGAATATTATTATCTGAAGTTTCAAAGGGTACGATCAGGGAAGACATGGTTGTATGATAAAAAAAAAAGTATATAGCAAATGCAAGTTCTATTATAATGCACAAATAAAAAAAAAATATGGTACATAATATTTACAAAAGAAGAAAAAAAAACGCTTATACAAATTGCGAGACCAACATATCATCAGCACCGTAGTGATCCTCGCCAAGGTCAAACAGAGCTTTAGGTTTCAGCGGCCAGACTCGGAACAAACTCAACATCTTCACGATCTGCTCAGATGAAAGCTGGTAAGTACAAATCTCGTTGAGTTCAGGCATTGTTTCCAAAAAGTATTCTCGAGCACCGGGTCCAAGCGAAGGTAGTGTCTGTGCTATTGGCGACCTCCGTGAAACGTATAATGTCTTGATCACATATTCGAGTTCATGTATACTGATTTCGTTCTCCCATTCTGATACTTTTCGAGGTGTGATCTCTACCAATGCTGTCTTACCTTGCTGAAAAAAATCATCATCGTCAAGACGTACTGGTGGAATGAAGTATTCTGAATATCTGGCAGCATTTTTTTCAAGATCGGTTGCGGCAATCAATTTGAAATCAGCAAACAGTGACGATAGCACAGTGATCCGGTTTCGCCGAGGATCACATTCAGGTGCAGTAAACCGTACTGCGTCTGTCTCTGACACCCAGGCTAAAAGCCTTACTCTACCGAATTTTTGAAGCCAGCTGCGATATGCAATGCAGGTCAATAATTGACAGATGAACTGACTACCTTGAAAATTTGTAAAGTTCCCAATAAACAGTAATTCATCGTGCACATTATCTGTAGGTTTCACTACCGGTGAAATTGCGCCATGGCTGATAAGTAAGTTATACACATGCCATTTATATCCATCGACTGGTAATGTTTTGATGCTCTCACGATCCCAAGCGTACTTGCGGACATATTCATAGTGTTTGGGAAAGTGTTCAAGTAAAATATGTGACTTTGGATTCATATTCTGATTGAGTGCTTTTGAAAATAGTCCATACCCAGGTTGAAAATCAATTAGTTCAGTATTTGGTAAATATTTCTGGTCATATTTGAGCACGTCGATAATCTCGTCTACCAATTATCAGTCACCAACAAAAAAGCAAAAATGAAGAATTGGTTAAACCTACGGATTTTATCCATATTAATTATGGTTCGTCGTCCGCCTCCTCGACCGGCAATTATACCAAACCTCTGCCCCGGTTGTCCCGGTACTACACTAGGTGCTAGTAGCAACCCACTCTTGGTAGGTGTTTTTTTAGTTGTGTCGTCGACTTTTGGAGTTCTCGTTCGTCGTTTTATCGGCTTTTCAACCTCCAATTTTATCGTTGCTTCAGACTTTGGAGGTCGACCTCGTCGTTTGACTACTGGCTTGTCAGTAGCCTCTGGTTCAGTGGTTGTTGAATATCGTGCAGTCGTCTCGCTGGTTGGTGCGGTGTTAATTCTCGCCAAAATCCTGGTACCATGTCTGATTACCGGGTTAGATATAACCGATACTACTGTTTTCAATGCCGCCATATTTTAACGATTATGGACTGACAAATAAAAAAAAAAAAATTCAGATACAATGTTTATGAAATTGTTGCAAATTGTCTAAACTCTCTCCCAACCGAGTTGGGATGAACAAAAAAAATTTGAATTTCCTCGAAAGCCGAGCCGCATTGTTGATTTGCAGTCTCACATCATCAGTTATGTGGGACCATCCAGATACTTACGTTGGGATTTCGATATCGTTCGGTATAATAGTTATTATATAGAGGAAAAAGCACTACAGTTTTCATTCGGTTGTTATGTTAAAACTCATATCAAACTATCATTGCATAACTTAAAACAGAAAACCACAACATGAGAAAAATAAATCACTTGACTGGTTTCTTCCATATTTATTTTTAATTTTTTTTTTTTTCCCTAATCGCGTATTTTCATTTTAGTTTTTCGCAAAAATCAAATTCGCTTTATTTAGTTCGCAGTCACAGATTGCAAGTATTCCAACCTGTACTTGTTGTCATCGACTGGACGGTTCAATGGGGTCCACTTTGGCTATATAAAGTCAGTAACCTGATATCAAAAAAGAAAAAAAGTTAAATCGTACCTCCTCCTTAAACAGACGCATTGCTTTGACGTAGTCAGTCTTGGTAGGAGTAAATCTGTGGTAGATTCCCGCCGGCTAGATATGTTAACCCGAACTGACTCCAAAATTATTCACTTTTGAACCTACCAAAATAAGAAGATCTCCGGGGATAAGTTTGAGTCTGATCCAGTTATCTTCAAGATCACGAACATCAAAGAATCCCTCGCCATCAAGGATATATCTAATCTCTTCATCCTCGTGTAAATGCTCTGCATAAAAGGTCTTAAGCTTGTCGGCGTAAGCATCACCAAAGCTCTGGCTTGAAACATTGATCACATCCTGATTCTTGTACAACCGCTCTTCAGCCAACTTGTTAACACTATCAAGACCATCCGGCCCGGGCAACTGAAGTGCAATCACACCGAGCTTGGAGATTGTCTCGGGATCAACCGGTCTTCCAGAGTCATGGTCCAAACGTTGATCCTCCTAAAAATTGCATTAGCAAGCAGCCATAACAAATGGATCTTTTTTCTTTGGTATTATCATACGTCTGTGTTATCGTGATAGTAAACCTTCATGATAAATTATGCGGGGGCGAATGACAAGACTGCGGTTTGAAGAACTCGAGAATGTCAAACAGGCTCGTGAGTAAAACTTTGAAAAAAAAGCTGACGTAAATCAACTGTGTCCAAGTACAATAATTAATCCTTCCGTCCACGAATCCGATGAACTTCCATTATAACCAACCTTTCCTTTGCCCAATTTCTCTCCATCGTCCGGACGAGATGACGCGATTTCAGGGTTTGGGCTAACAGAAATTTAGGGCTAGGGCGTAGCTTTTTGGAAACTCGGAATTCGAGCAAGTTGTATAAGAAATAAATAAATTATTAATGGGGGATTTAATTCAAAATTATAATATTACATGCACAATGAAAGTAAAGTTTAACGTGCTTACTTACAATGGTCTTGTCTGAAGCTATGATGCCGAATAGAAATACTAAACGAATTTTTCAAACCGTGCAAATAATCTTTACCGACCTGAAAGGCTGAAAAGGAGCTTCGGGATGAATAGATAATGTTCATTAAAACAAGCACTCGCATAGCACTGACCAAGGCTCGTGTCTATTTGATTTAATCGCATCATCAGCTTTTTTTTTATTTAACATAAAAACGACTAATCAATGATGGCCAATTCTGGGGTAATGTCTAACCCAGTAAAGAAAAAAGACTTATATCGTAAATACTGCAGTAACTTCAAAATTACATAACATACCAGCCCACGCGAGAAAAGCCAAAAAAAAAAAAAAAAAAAAAAAAATAACTCAATCTTGCAGAATAAGGAGATTAAGGCACCACCGGACCGCGACTAAACCGGACAGATGTTTAAAAACACTTTGGTTAGCGTTTTATTTAGTTTATTAGATTTATGCTCGGACCTGCATAAAAAACAAGTTTAACATGAGAGTATAAGTTTTTACTAATGTCGAGTAAGCTTAAAAAAAAAACCCATTGCTCAGGGCAATGATGATTGCGTCAGGTTGGGTCATCAGGGGATAAGACCGAAATAAGGTAAAATACGGGAACAATAAAGAACCATACATACATTAATGAACAAAGCCGAAAAGACCCCGGAAGATCAAACAAGAGATTGTCTAATGACGCAAGCGTTACGAATGGAATGTACATACAATTTTACAGTTACGTATTATTAATACGCAACCAGCCAGCCGAGGGGGGGTTTGAACGCGCCAATGACCATCGCAACAAAAAGACTAAACGAAGATACAAATATCCCTGCTATTGATCTCATTTGCCATCCGAGCAATGTCAGTGTAATTCACAGTTACTTGTGTGAACAAATGTGTTACAACTCTAGTACCAGTCAAGACCAATACCTGAATGAAAGAGGTATAGAAACAATCCTAGTCATAGAGTGTCTGAAGAGTGGTACTAAAATACAACGAACGGTATGAGGGGTACCTGAACCCTTACCACAAGTAGGGTAAAACGGTCAAAAGTTTCTCTTTTGTATTCTAACACTGCGTATACTTTGTACTACAGTTAAACTCCATCGCTCTATCTATACATTCATAAATTGCCTTATTTGAATTTTTTTTTTTAAAAGTCGTCGAATTGTTGCTGATTTATTTGGTTCACCAGCCCTCCCAACAATCGTGGCTGGCTGCTGCGCCTGCGTCCGAGTTGGAAAAAACGCAACTCTAAAAAAAAACAAAAAAAAAGAAAAAAAAAAAGCAATCACAACTAATTTGAACACAACTTGGCAAATCTAATCGCGCAATTTTGAATCAACAACCTGAGAGATCACCCCCTTTTTTTTTTTTAAACTTCTTTGATCTCAAGTTTTTGCTCCTTGTCCCAGCCAACGCAATCCCGTTCGTGCATTCGGCCTTGAGTCGGATTGAACGGCTATGTATGTAAATAGTTTTGTCAGTTTTAACCGAAGTTGGCTGGACGTGATGTGATCGATGAGAATCTGCTTAAAATAGCTTTATTAAAAAAATAAAAATAAAAAAGCCCCCGCCCAAATCAATCTTACAAGCATATTCAATCAATTTATCGATTCCATTTATAACCAAAATACATAATCGGTGATGTTTGATAGCTCATCATTTGCTCACCCCTAACCACCCCCCAGGTATCAACCTAATACCCCCCGTTTTTAAACTCTGTCCGCTCCCGGCTAAGTCCCCTCATCTCTAAAGTTACAAAAAAATGATCGACAGACTTTTTCACGCAAAAATAAAAATCTAATCGCAGTTAAAAAACCCCCCCCCCCCTCCTCCAAAAAACTAAAATCTTGATTATTTACCAAAGTTTGCTCACCCCCCAGCCAGATCCCTTAAATTTTTTTTTTTTAAATTTCGTAATAAAACATCCTGAATTGAGATAAGATATGGATTTAAAGTCGAGATTAAATCCCATTGCACATAATCTTAAAACTACTATTATGCTAAATAATAAATTAATGATACAAGTTGTCCCAAAAAAATAAACAAAAAAAGATCAAAACATCAAAAAAAAAAATTAAAAAACATCAAACATTTCTTATCAAGATCTCGCACATTGATAATTTTCAAATACATAATCAAAACAAAACAATAATAACACCATTTCTCTCTCACAACTTACAGCCAGGCTCTTTTGTTTTTTTTTATTTTTTTTTTTGTGTTGGTCATCCGCTTTTTCGTCTATCGAGTGGGTAAAATTACATGAATAGTACAATTACAATTACTAGTTTTCCCTCCCACCAATTCACAATTGTGTTGGCGGTGGTAGCGACTGTCGAAGTTGCTGTTGAACAGGTAGACCTTGAAGTTGCTGGCCAGATTGAGCCGGTGGTGGTGGTGGTGGCGGCGGTGGTTGCTGTTGACCACCTTGTAGATGCTGCATCATCGGCGGCCCTTGCTGATATTGTGGGTGCAGTTGTTGTTGTTGCTGCTGCCCATGATGCTGTGGAGGACCATACTGCGCCTGAGGATGCCAATATTGAGCCTGAGGATGCTGTGGTGGAGGTGGCGCGTACATTTGTGAAGCATATTCGCCGTAGTACTTTTGATCCGGATAGCCAGGCTGAGGCGGCATTGCGTATGGAGAATAAGGTTGAGCTGCATATACTGGGATTGTGTTTAGATATGATGGCCGATATTGCTGCATGTAAACCTGTTGTTGTTGTTGTTGTTGTTGTTGACGGTAATATGTGTTAGGATCAACCGTAGTAGTAGAACTAGCAGCTCCACCAGATGTCGAGACCACCGGATTATGCTCTTCCTGAGGTTCTGGATGTCGATAGTAATGATCTTGAGGAGTCACGCTGGTTGCATGATCACCAGATTCGAGCAACCCAGGATCTTTGGTGTCGACATCGCCCATACCACCGGGCGGTCCTGCTGGAGGCATTTGATAGATTGGCATTCCACCTGGAGTAGTGGTTGTTGTAGGGTTTGACGCAGATGCGATCACCATTCGTTCAGCATTACTCGAACCATCAGGTGGGATTCTAAAATTTTGTCGTTGAGTCAGTTCTGGGGAGATTGGTAAATCACGCAAGAGCGGGTTGGTTGATGGTGTAGAGAAGTTACCGCCCATGACATCTTCAGGCTTGTAATATGAAACCAAATGATGGGGACAACCATTGATTAATACTGACATTGTCTTCTTGATCAAGCCTCCATCTTTAAAACCATATGAATCCACAAGTGAACCAACGAGCGCGCGTTCTGCCTCAGGATCAAATAAGGTCGACGACGACGACGACGACGATGACGCTTGGTTGATTGGTACTCGAGCTACCGGCTCGGATTTAATCTTGGGTGAACCATGACCATTTTGAAGATATTGTGAATGCTGTGGTATTTGTTGTTGAGTGTGTTGTGGTTGTGATGACTGTTGATGAGGTTGTGATTGATTTTGTTTATCTGCAGGAGCGATTGAATGTAATCCAGGATCTGATCGATCAGGTGAAGTAGGGTATGGATCAGTCGAATGTTTCCTCCTACGAGTCCGATTTGCAGCTCTTTTTTTCTCACCAGGAGCAAATGGCTTTTCAAGCTGACGATAAACCAAGAAATTGCCAAGAATTCGTGATGGTGACCATGCGATCCCATCGGTCCATCGTTTGATCCCGGATGAACCTTCATTGAATATAAATATGTTGCCAGATCTGATCAGGTCCGATCGTTCTCTGTCGTGTGGTCTTCTCGAAACGTAATGTAGTAAACCTTGAGTGCATGCTTGAAACAAAATCAGGGCATCATGAGTAGTCGATACGTAGCCGGTATAGGTTGCCGCCAGGCCCTGAGGAGGAGGTGGTGGTGGCGGTACAACTACTGCACCATGTTGAACCGTCATCACTGTTGTCGGGCCGCCGCCAGCATTTATAATCTGTTGATGAGAAGAATGTGGAACGACTGATTGTGATATATGTTGCTGTCCACCTAATTGATGCGGAGGAGGCTGTTGTTGTTGTTGCACTGTTGCTGCGATTGCGGACGACTGAGACGCTGATGATGGTGGCCTTAGCGATCCAGTCAATTGAGCCACCGCCGCTTGCTGAACACCTACATTAGTCTGGCCAGGTGTAGGCAATGGTTGTTGTTGAGGATGTGATGATAGCTTGGTGGTTGGAGCTGGAGGCAGAGTTGCTGCCTGGCCACCCGCAGGTGTGATCGATGTCATAGTCCTGCCTGCAAACCAAGGTAAAAAAAAATATATATATATGTATCACCAAATAAAAGAAAAAAGAAAGAAAGAGAAAAAAAAAAAAGAAAAAAAAAAAAAACCACAAGAAGATGAAGAAGAGAATATAACAAAAGAAACGCACAATTTTAGTAAAGTTTGCAGGAGAGAACGGTTGCTCAGACAGACGAGCGTTATAGTCTGGTAGTAGTAGGGCTTGGCCGGACGTGGGTAGGAAGGTTGTTGTTGTCGCTCGAGAATGGCCGTAAGATATGATGTCGGTCGGACTTGAGTGAGGTGGTGGTGGGGGGCGTTACACACAACCACCACAACACGCGGAAACTGGGACAAGGCAGCAGCAAAGCAACGACGACGACGACGAGAGAGAGGGAGGGAGGGAGGGAGGGTAAGAAGAGAGACTACGGCGACTGACGGACGCCGCCTGACTGGCACAAGGTGAGATTAAGCGAAGGATTATAATAGATCTCTTTTTTTTATTATTTTTTTTTTTTGGTTATTTTTTTATACGCAGTAGCGACCGGGTCGATCATCAGCCAGAGCAGCAGCAACACCAGTGCAACCCAGGTATAATGTGTGTGTGCGTGTATGTGCGTGTCTGCACTCACCTTGCATTGCAACACACACATTTTGTGCTCGCTCACGCCTGAGATCGTCGCCAGTCGAGAGAGAGTCTCGCTCGGTCCGGTCGTCGCGCGCTCGCGTAACCGATAACTTAACTTCCAGCACCACTGCTGCGGGTGGGTGGGTGAGTGGGTCAGGGTTTGACAGCGCCGTGCATGCGGTGCGCTCGACGCGCAGCCACCAAATAAAATAAAGGCGGCGGCAGTGCACACCCCCCCAAATAATAAATAATACTGTAATTAATTACCAGCACGCGCTGTTGCTGTGTGTGATGTCCGTCATTAGCCGCCGCGGCTGCTGCCGGGTAAGTTGTTGTAACACGCACGTGATGTTGTTTAAAAACCCTAACGCCCGCGCTCCTCATCATCGCCCACGCGGGATGGCGGCGAATCGAATCATCCATCGCTCGTCCGGGTTTCCACTTCCGCGCACCCAACCCCTGAAAATTCCCAGAAGAACGTGTTGAGTGTTCATAAATTCAGTTTAATGTTAGTTAGTCGGGTGTGGAAAAAAAAAAAAAAAAAAAAATTTCCCCCATTAGCACTAATACTAAATAGCGGGTTTGGGTGGGTGGAGGGTTCTACTTTAAGCGAGCTCAATCCATATAATATTTATTCGTTTTAATTAGACCCACAAATGCAAGGAACTAGAACATTTGAAAACGAGACGACTTGAAAGCGGAGGGGAAAAGTGGGTTTTTTTTTGTTTCGACGGTTTTTAATGATAGTAGGCTCTGCTAGTCGTTGGTTGACATGTCGCCAAATACTGACGATGGTACTCGTCTGAGCATTCTCTTTGTCGACTCATTCGATTCCTACACATTCAACGTGGTATCGTTACTCGAGACCACGCTCGCAACCAATGTCACCGTCGTGCCTGCGGCAAGTTTGACCGCACCTAATCTACCTCATGAGCTTGCACCGGTGCTGCTATCCCGGTTTGACATTGTCGTGATTGGACCCGGACCTGGATCACCTACTGATGATATCGACTTGCAAGGTATTCCTCATCTATGGTATCATATTCGGTTATTACCACTCCAAATCCGACCGGTCGTGTTTGGTGTTTGTCTCGGGTTTCAATTTTTGATGCATCAGGCTGGGTTACCAATCCGCAGATTACCGGAACCTAAGCATGGTATGATTGCTACACTTGACATCACCCCAGCTGGAACCAACGACCTGTATTCAGGTGCTGATGAGTCCGATATACGATGCGTGAGGTATCACTCATTATACGCGGATGACTCTGGGTTGTCGTCGTCATCGGTATTGATCCCATTAGCATATGCAGCCAGCCACGACGATGATCTTGCATCGAGTGCGATTTTGATGGCGGCCAGATACAAGTCTAGTCCAGTTTGGGGTGTGCAATATCATCCTGAATCGATATGTTCAAATTTTGGTGTAGAATTGGTCAATAATCTGGTTAGGTTGTCGAGTTCACATGTAAACTTACGACGAAAGCTGTTGAAAGCTTGTTATTATCCCCAGTCTGATGTCGATAAAGTCGAACAGTTGATAATCAGTCATATGACGATTCCAAAACAAATTCGACCTTTAAATTCTTTAATCTTTGAGCAACCACCGACCGTGTTGATTCAACATATAATCAATCTACCGTCACATCTCAACACCCACAATTTAGTAATCAACCTTTGCGAAGCTCAACCGGTTGGGAAAAACTCATCGTCATTTAGTTTACTTGATTCAGCTGCGTCACCTGGTCGTTGGTCATATATTGGTTGCGATGATCTCAACCCGGAACGAGTAGTATATTTCTATCCAGATCGTGAAATCAAATTTCAACCTCGAAATCAACCTGAGATCTTATTCCCGGTTAACTCATTCGATGACGTTTGGGCAGTAATGAAATGTCGAAATTCAATA
The DNA here is from genome assembly GCA_030564125.1 of Myxozyma lipomycoides. NCBI lineage: Eukaryota > Fungi > Ascomycota > Lipomycetes > Lipomycetales > Lipomycetaceae > Myxozyma > Myxozyma lipomycoides. The sequence goes on from JAJLTW010000020.1 coordinate 90,332, forward strand.
AATTTCACTCATTTAGCCACCACCACTAGACAATCCAAGGTTGTTGGTCCAGAAATTATTATACCATGGTCAGACTTCATTACAAATTTAAAGTCATCATCATCATCGGCGGCGGCAATTCCATCATTTTACGGTGGTTATATAGGATTCTTGTCATATGAATCCGGGGTAATAGATTGTTTAGGGATTGAAATCCCATCATTTAACCGAAATCTGAATCCGGATATTTGTATGACGTTTTATAATCGATCGATCGCAATCGATCATGTCGATCGAAAAGTATATATTCATGGGCTTCAACCGGTTGGACAAACTCAGATTCAAAATCAAATCTTGCAAATGGCTGATATGATTGATCAGATTACAAATCATCATCAGGTTGATGATACTACATCTCCTCCAAACCTGTCATTCACTACCACAATCCCAGATAAAGATCTATACAAACATACGATAGCACTGGCGAAAGATCATTTAATAGCAGGATCATCATACGAATTATGCGTTACCGTTCAAACCGAATTAACCCAACAATCAACCACCACCACCACCACCACCACTCAAGATTGGGAATTATTTAAAAATTTACGCAAACTTAATCCTGCTCCACATGCATGTTTTATTGATAGTCCATATACAACCATTATCGGAGCATCACCTGAACGATTTATATCTTGGAATGATATCACTCAATCATGTGAAATGCGTCCAATCAAGGGAACCGTTTCAAAATTAATCGTTCCCGACATTGAAACCGCATCAAAAATTTTAACAACACCAAAGGAAACTGCAGAAAATTTAATGATTGTCGATTTAATTCGACATGACCTCACCCAATTCTGTCGATCGGTAACGGTTCCTCAACTCCTCGGTGTCGAACAATTTCATGCGGTTTATCATCTGGTGTCAGTAATTCAAGCCCATGGTTATCTATCACCTACCATAACTGGTGCAGATATTTTACGAGGTAGTTTACCACCTGGTTCGATGACCGGTGCTCCAAAACGTCGATCAGTTCAACTTCTTCATGATCTCGAACGTCATCAATCTCGTGGTGTATATTCTGGTGTGGTTGGTTATTGGGATGTATTAGGTCATGGTGATTTTAGTGTTATAATCAGATCCGCATTTTCGATTCCGGATCTGCATACCAAAAAATGGAGGTTAGGTGCTGGTGGTGCAATCACGTTCTTATCTGATCCTGATGATGAATGGAATGAGATGTATACAAAACTTGAATCTGCATTAAGAGCATTCAAATAATAAATCCCCCCCTTTTCCATCTCCTCAATTTACAAAATTATTTTATATATGTTTATAGTTATATGTAAAGTACAAGTCAAATCAGCTTACGTTCCAGTAATAATAAAAAATCACATGGTACCTAGCCACAATTCGAAAAAAAAAAAAAAAAAAAAAAAAAAAAGGAACGCGAATAAAACAAGTCATAGTACACAAAAAAAAAAAAGAAAAAAAGAGGCCCAACCAAACAAGCCAATTCTAAATAACATTTTTAAAACACACACTCATAAATCAAAATGAAAAAAAAAAAAAAAACACACACACAAAGATCGATTCTCATAAAACAAAAAACCAAATTTTTTCTTTTTTCTCTTTTTTTTTTTTTTTTTTTGTAAACGGTTCACGAATTACCATTAACTGAATATCTCCAAATTCTTGCACGACAATCACCAGATCCAGTTGCAAATAATTTCCCTCTTGGACTTGGTGCGACTGAGATTACTGAATTCTTATGACCTTGAAGCATAAGTTGAGCTTGTGCAGTCCTTGGATCCCAAAATTGAACCCCACGATCTTTCGAACCTGATAAGACCCAATTCCCGTCTGGGGTAAGCGCGACCGATAATACAAAGTCCTTATGTCCTGTAAATGTCTTGACGCAAACTCCACCCTTGTGTGAACCCGATAATCCTCGAGCTGATTGTAATTCCCATAACTTGATTGTCTTATCAAGTGATCCAGACACAAGATCCTTCCCGTTTGGTGCAAACGCGACAGAATATACTGAGTCCTTATGTCCATCTGGTGCTTCAAGACGCTCGACCAAGAATCCGGAAGTTGCGTCCCAAACTCGGACTGACTTGTCAAGCGACCCAGCCGCGACAAAGTTACCGTCGGGTGAGAATGCGACTGTGGTGACACCATCTTCAATGCTTAATGTAAGTACGCACTGAGAAGTCTCCATATCCCAAACCCGAACAGTGCGATCGCCAGATCCAGAAGCAATGTGTCGTCCGTTGCGTGAAAAATCAAGCGAATAAATATCTTGCTCGTGACCACTGAATAAGTGACGAATCGTCTTGGTCTTGATATCCCATACTCGAATCTGCTTGTCTTCGGCACCGGTAGCAAGAAATCGACCATCAGGACTGAAGCATACCGAACGAATGTACAAATCTCCTTCACGCTCGACACTATCATCTTGCAAGTGGCATATCCGCTGACCGGTCTGGACATCAAAGATCTGTGCTGACCGGTTGCATCCTGTAGCCACATACTTTCCATCAGCCGAGAACCGCACGCAGCAAACCACCGAGTGATGCTCAAGCGTATGAACAAGATCAACGTCAAGAATACGTGGAGCGCGATCATTATAAATCACAAACCAATCATTGGCTTGCTTTTTGTATTCTGCCGGAACCCGGTCAAAGTCAAGGTCTGCCAGGTTGTTCCCTTGCGGTGGACCAGGACTAGATCTTGGTAAATGAGGAGACCGCGTTTCAGTAACTTGAGTTTGAACTTGAGGTGTAGCTTGCGGTGTGGTAGCTATCGGTGGTTGTTGCGTGGTCGGAGCTGCCGATGTAGCTGATTGAGCAGCCGGTGGAGGCAATGGCACCTGTTGTGGTTGTGCTGACGGCTGTTCTTGTTGAGGCGGTGGTGCATTATGATAACCATTTAAATATCCGCCAGCAGCGTACGCTGGCTGCGGTGGAGCCGGCTGCAGTCCCGGTTGAGGGTGTTGCAAGCTTGCGTCGTCCTGGGGAGGCGCAAGCGAAGGGCCTGCTTGTCCAGACATGATTCCTTGAAATACGCTTGACGATGAGTGACCAAGCGATGGCGGTGGGCCATGACCTGGACCGGCGGCGGCAGCAGCAGCTGCCGCTGCAGCGACCGCAGCCTGTGGAGGAGGGATCGGGGCACCTTGCTGAGGCACACCGGCGACGACATGACCACCTCGAGCCTCCAGCTCACGCTTCAGCCGGCCAATTTCCTCTTCGTATCTTTAAAATTAGCACCCAAAAAGTCGAATAAGTCGCCAAACAAGCACTTACTGGTCTTTCATCTTCCGATGGCTTATCTCCAGCTCGTATACGTTTTGTCGGATTTGTTGCATCTCAGTAGCTTGCTGATTGTCTATAAGTCCGTTAGCAATCTTGCAACCAACAGATATAAACTTTCTTCTGCTCGTTCCTGCTGACTACCTCTGCTGCCAGCCTGCCTGTCTGCCTTGCCCTGTCATTTCCCGCCCCCTGAGTCTATCAAGTACGCCGCAGGGCCGCTGATCTTAGCTCGTCCGCCGCACCGTTCAGGGCTTTGGGGCTGCAGCGGCGATACTACGTTACTTTTTCCGAGCAACGCAACGTTGCTTTTGGCGATGGCGTGAACGCGACCAAAAAAAAAAAAAAAAAAAAAAGAAAACAAAAGAAAAAGCACCAGCGACAGACAGACCGAGAAGAGACAGGTGGAGCAGCGACTTGCAGATTGGTTGGGTCTTTCTGGTCGACGAGAATCAAACAAGTCTGATAGCAAAAAGTTCGTCCCCCAACATGACCCCCGTTCGGGCGAACGCTGGTGTAGTGATCAGAGCGAATGTCTTGCGACTATAGTACTCATGTTCACCAGTAGTCTCTCGTATGAATATGTAGAGGCAACAGGCAAATCAGCAGAGGACCAGTCGAGAGGTTCGAGCAAGAAGTGGTGAGCAATATAGCTCTAGGTCCAGATACGGCTAAATAAGGGTATGGGGTAAAATCCAGCATAATCACCTAAACAGCTCAAAAAAGCAAGATTTGATATTAGAAAAAAAAAAAAAAAGAAAAAAAGAATCTGAAAATTGCGAACAGTGAGGTTTGAGTCGTGGTGTCTAGATTGATTATTTATTTGTAAGAATCGTGTAGAAAGTGGATCGCTGGCGAAGGGTCTGAAACATGTGACTGAAGCGACCATCTGAAAAGGAATGAGAAACATATCGACGAGTGAATAGTGCAATTGAACAAGTTTGAAAACATAAACAAGCCATTATTGATTGCTCCTAATGATCGTTGGTGCTGTCCTGGGGAATTCCAAAGGGGGTAGAACAACACTGCATATCATCTCAACCGGAATCAAAGAATTAGGTAACAAAAAAAATAAGAAAAGAAGAATCTCAAGCATCTAGACCTAGGCTAAAGAATACAATAAAAGTGAGATTTACTTACATTTGTGATCAAAATCTTCCTTGTGCATGCGGTAAAGGTTGGCTTCGGAAGCCACGGTCTCGAACTCTTGCTTGAGTGCCTCTAGCAACTCGTTGATACGCTGGGCAGGACCAGCGGCACCCATCAGACCTCGTTGATATGACATTGTAGATGAATCAGGCGATCGACGATTCGATGTGTAGAAATGGATGCTGTCTGCCGATTATGGCAGGTGAGTTGGGGGTTGCTGCGAGTTATCACAGCAAAGAAGTTCTGAATTAAAGGTCGACTTGAATCTGCAAAACAAAGCAATCGATCGTAACTCGATGTGTAAGATCTGAAAAAGACCGATTGTCAGGCTCAGACGAATGCGAAAAAGATACAAAAAAACTGAGGGAACGGGACCGGGGGTGTGTCTGCGGCCAAGAAACTGATTTCACACGATCACGACCAAAAACACAAAACGAATCTGCAATCTAATCTGAGAATTGACTAGTATATAAACTGAGATTGATTGATCGGTAATAGCGTCATCCAACAGAAGTGCTGGATGCTGGATGGGTTGGTGGTGGGGGGGGGGAGAGAGGGAAGAGGCTTGAGTGGATGGTACCTGTTTGGAGCCAACACAGCGTAGATCTGTCCGGGAGGAAAAAAAAGCACCACGGACACGGGGGGAAGCTCTGGACCAAACACGCAGAACAAAGAAGATGACGGTTTAGGAGACAGCAACGCCAGCGGCGATGTCTTTCTTTTTTTTTTTATATAAAAAAAGAGACACAAATATTATGTACAATCTCAGGCCGGCAGGATAGATGAGGACGCTGGAGGGTTGATGGAGGACGAAAGAGAGAAAGAAAGAAGCAAGGGAAAGAGGGTGGTAGCTACAAGAATGTGATGAGTGCAATCCAGGAGGGAGAGCGATGAACTAAGCAGCAGCAGCAGCAGCAGCAGGGCAACAACCAACGACCGACCCGGGGGATGAGAAAGGAAGGGCCCAGCCAGAGAAGAAGAGAGGAGGAAAACACACGGCGGAGAAGAGGCAGCAGCTAACGACGATGACGACGAAACCAATACATACATGAAAAGAAAAAGGCCCTTGCACACGCACCACCACCACCAGCCAGCAACCAAACCGTTTCCACCCCCCCCAACCGAGTGGTGGTGGTTGTTCCGTTCTCACACACAAGGCAAGGAGGGAGACAAGACCCAAATGCAGCCATTTTCATCTATTATGTACACAATAAGTTGTTGCGGGTTGACTTGGTCGTGAAAAGAAGGAAGGTACGACGGTCGGAAAGGGGAGGCGCGTGGCCTGGGCTGACCCCGTTGTCGTCAGTCAGTCAGTCCAATTGAGCTGGGTCCGGCACAGATGCCGATGACGGCGACTGTCTGAGGACGACGGACGAGAACGGATGGATCCGTAATACGTACTTTAAGTACACATGGCAGGATTTGGTGTAAACTCCCCACCCTGAATGTGCGGCTCAAGCCAAGGCTTTTCTTTTAAGTCCAACCCGCGGGCGTTGCCTTTTTTCTTTCTTTTTCTTTTTTTTGTTGTTCCGCCGCAGACCGGGTCAGCGCGCTTGCCGGGTGGTCTCAGCCGCTGGCGGTACCCATTTGCTTGGTCGGTCGGTCGGTCGGTCGGTTGGCGACGACGTTCGACCGATCGCGGCTCACTCGTCGTCACGAGACTGCATCGGCCGGTGATTTGTTGCTCTAATTACATACAGCGTCGTCTACTAACAAGCGTATGCAGATAGCAGCAACCTACTAGGGTGATGCTACAACAATAGAGATATCAATAGATTCAATAGATTGCCAGTAAGTGACCTTGCTCCGATTAGACCATTGATTGCAGCTTGTATCTCATCTAATATTGGCTTTTGTCACACTATCTTCGAGCCCGACGTTGAATGGTGGCATCTCTTGAATCCCGGACCGAGCTTTTGTATCCCACGTTGGTGCGTGCTCTTTGAAGGAGGTGTGTTTGCCACCATATTATGTATACATTACACACACCCCCCCCCCCCTTTTTCAGCCAAACGATTTTAATAATAACAGGGTGCCGAGCTTGACCCGTTGATTAATATAGCAATTAGATATTGACTTTGGATCGCCCTCTGTTCTAATCAATTACTATCTATATTCTATTAACACCAATCTATATACTAACCTTTGTTATCGCTTTTTTATCGCCCTTGTTAGGTGCAGCAACCTTTACCCTGCATACCCGACCTTGTCTAAAAATGAGTATAAATTACCCGTTGCATTATCATCACCCAGTTATCAAATATCATGACCGATTATTCTTTTACCGGCAGATGCTTTATTGTTTCTGTACTCTGCACCATCACAGCATCATTCCAGTGTAGTCTGCTGTGCTCGTCAATCCGGTCGGATGAAGTTTCGTCTTCCCTATTAGCAGCTTGATAATACCCAACTTCAATTTAGGTGAGTACATACTCTTGAGTGTCTCGGTTTTTATACCTACAGATCCACCGATGATTATGTTTTGTGAGTACAACAACTCTGATTTTATCGAGCCAAGGGTTTGGAGACGGAGGATGACTTTGTCATTGGCTTCTACATCTCACTTTTGTTCTTGTTGACTTTTGTTTGCGTTCTTTTTTGTGACAACAGTGGTGTTGGCTATGAGATAGGAAGCTAGTCTACCGCACATCTCGCCTCCCCCGTCTGTTGTCTACCATCTTCATAGCATTGATGACAGGCTGTCCACATCCTAGAGTGAACAAGTAAGACCTAACTTGAAAGTCTTTTTTTTTTTTTGCCCCAATGAACTTGGATGTGTGTGTTGAGTATATCGCCTTACATGTGGAATTTCCACGGCAGGAGTTGTCTGCCTCCAGTCTGACAAGCTATTTATTTTCTCTCAGGCGGTTTTTTTTTTTTCTTCATTTTGTTAGCTTTTTAGCTACCACATTTTCTCGTATCTACCCGGATGGCAAAAGCAAGTTAGCTAACCTTGGTTTGTACTCATTTTCACCAGTTCTGGAAGTGGTTATGGATACCTTTGTCCTTTTTCCACTTGTTGGTTTTTTTTGGAGCTGTTTAATGGCTCCGTACTCCTTTCAAAACTGTTCCCAGTTTTTTTTTAACGTCTTGGCCGAAGAGGGAAGGAATGATGTTAGGCTGAAGATATTTTTGCTGTATTCCCCGATCTCTGCTAACGGAAACTGGATCGTTGTCACACAGATCTTGGAATTCTTGATTTGTACGTTTTGGTATACCTTTTTTTCTTTTTTCAAAGATTCAATCTGACGTTAAAATAATAATAGTCATGACCGTCGCCCTACCGCATCAATCAATCGATATCTGACTTCCCAACAATATTCCAGATCTTATATTCATTTATGTCAGCCGCCGCCGCCCCCCCCCAACGCTATAATACATGATCATCATCCCCAGTATATAAAAACTTCCAATCTTCAACTTCTTCAATCACCTGTCGTAATTTATCACGCATAGTCTCGACAACTTCAGTGCCTAATAGTATCCTTGTCGGAGGATTATTACAATGAGCCATCTATAACCAAAATTTAGTATATAACAAACAGCCTAACTAACAGCAACGTCACTAACCTCCCATATAAGTTCACCTAGTTTCTGTGCGCTTGTCGGTCGATGTGTATTTAACCATAGAATGAATCGTCTTGCGTATTCAGCCGGAGTTCCACTATATTCTGTACTGATTGGTTTAATAACAAAATGCCGCCATGGTAAGCTTCTCTCCCCAGCAACTCTAAAAAAAAAAAAAAGTTGTTAAACAAAGAAAAAAAAAGGAAGAAAATTTTGTGTATAACGTACTCATCTTCAGTCACCGATCCAGGGTATACCAAACTAGCATGACATCCAAATCCTTCAATTTCATATGCCAATGACTCAACCATACCTTCGACAGCCCATTTTGTAGCTGAATAAGGTCCCATTCCAGGAATTCCCAATATACCCGCAACCGAACTTATAACAATATACCGACCATGACCACGTAATCGTAAAAATGAGATTGTAGTTTGAACAATATGAACCAATCCAAGTACATTTGTTTCAAATTGAGCTCGAACATCAGCTTCATCTTGCTCTTCACATGCACTCACCACTCCGATACTAACACAATCCACAACCACATCGATCCGATTCCACCGTTGAACAGTTCGATCGGCTGATTCTTTAACTGCTTGTCGTGATCGTACATCACATGTTTGTGTAACCAATCGATCTTGCCATGCAACCGGTACCGTAACCGTATTCTTTACATTTCGTGAACATCCCATCACTACATCTCCACGTTCTAAAACTGCTCGACAGATTTGTCGTCCAATCACTCCAGTAACCCCAAAAATCAGCCATACCATCTGTACATGCTTCGAATTAGTTGTATTATCTCCGGTTCGACCGGTCCAGCTTGGTTCTTCGTTTACTTGTCCACTTCCATGCCGTCCATTGTTTATCCCGGTACGTCCGTGAAATCGTGGATCTGGTGCAACCGACGGTGTAAGCGAGATGATATTAGGCGGCTCTGTAGTAATTTGATGTAAACTTTCTTCTTTTAGATTATTCATTCTGATATCAATCATAAACTTGCGTTGTGGGTTGTGATCCCGCCTCGAATTCAAAAAAGCACAAATGACATCCAGTTTTTGTCAATCAGCCAGCCGCACACACATGGATCAATCTTAAACACATCTCAACTTTATAAATTCAATTGATAATCGCTTAGTTTAATTCATAATTACTAATTATATACCGGTGATCATCGTTTAACTCAATTAATTAGTACATACTTAACCTAAATAGCACATCAAAAAAACCAAATATAAAAAAAAAAGAATTGTCTACAGAAAAGAAATAAAAAAAAAAAAAAAAAAGGGCATTGTATCAATTGCGACTATTTCTCAATTATATAAGAAACGATGCCGTAGAACCACTTGTTCCAGCAGGCGTTTGAAGTGCTCCACCATTGCTTGGTTCGTGGTGACCATCTAATCTAATTTGATCACCATTATTACTCACATCGCCAGATAAAGGTTTAGTAGTCGTAGCCGGTATTAATCCTGACTCCCGTTCACCCTGTGTCTTGACCCCTTTCCCACGACCTTTGATTCCCTTATTTGAATGTCGATAATATTCAGCAAAATATGTAAATAACTCTCGATCTTCTTCTGGAATATTATCATGCTCAAAATTAACATAAATCTGAAATTTTGCTGCAAGAATACTCAATGTTTCTGAATGATATCGGTTTTGATGAGACTTGAGATTGCCTAGTTGAGCAAACGTTTTTGAACAATCGTCTAATTTACATTTATATGGTCTTTGCTCTTCATGAATCAATAAATGTGCACGAACATTCCCACGCTGAGCAAATCTCTTGTTGCATAATTCGCATGTAAACGGCTTTTCTCCGGTATGACTTCGCTTGTGGGTCTGCATTGTTAGCATAAAAATGTAAAATTCCGATATCCGCGTCATACTTACCCTTAAATTCCCCCGTTGAGAAAACCGTTTACCACAACCGGAAAAATCACACAAATACGGTCTCGAACCGGTATGACAACGTTCATGAATATCTAAATGTGTCTTCTGATGAAACATTTTCCCGCATCCAGGATCTCTGCATTTGTAACGAAGAAGTCGTAATTTGGAATTATTAGATTCTGATCGTGTAGCATTATTATCCTGCACCGCTATATTTGGCAACACGCTTGGTTCAATCGAAGGTTCTTTATTATACATGCTGTCCCCATTCGTTTCAGATCCTGAATTACGTCGCTCTTGTTCGATCCGTTCGTGAGCTTGAATCACCAGCATCAAGTGATCAACTTGGGTCGACCCAGGTTGTCGAGCAGTACCATCCTCAAATACAGTTGGACTTTGACGTTTCAATTTTCTTCGATTGGGGTCTGGTTTAATAACATTTTCTTTTGAAACAATAGACGTCTCAGACGACGTTCGTCTAGTCATGGATGGCCGCGATGGCAAACTTGACATGTTGTTAGATTCAAGTACTGCTGGTAAGGTTGGTTCCACTCCACTAGTTAAACTAGTGGGCTCTAGTGACTGTGATGTGGGCGCACTGTAGCTTAAAAATTTAGCTGGCTCCATAAGCGAAGGCGACGCAGTCGAAGATATTGACGACATAGAAGCATTAGATACCTGTGTCCTTGCTGACGAAATCGACGAAGACGATGACAAAGTCGACACAACCGGTCGTTGTAAACTCTGTTGTACCGGAGCTGATGAATAATGCTGAAGATCCGGTCGTGCATGTAAGTACAGTGCATTATTGTTCTGACCAGTAGTCAACTGAGGTTGTGACGAAGGGTGATGGGTATCGAAATAGTCTTGCATGGTTGAGAAGTTGTTTGCAGATAATTTAGTCAATGGAGCTGACGTCGGATACGAAGTAGATGTAAGACTAGTCAATCTATCTTGAGTATAACCTGACGGAGATGAGTCTAATTGTGTATAATGCTGCTGCTGCTGTGATGGAGTCTGCAATATTTGAGTTTGTTGTTGTTGTTGTTGTTGTTGTAATATATGAGGGGCTTGAAATCGTGCTGAAGCTGATAATGACTGTGGGTATAAATATGATGAAGCTGCTAACTGATTCTTGTTTGCCGGTGCAACTCCAAAAGAGAATAATGCAGGATCGGCAGCTGACGACTGGATATGCGATGATAGTGGTGGTAGCGGTGAAGACGATGTGACTGGTTGATGATGTGGATGAGTTGCGACCGGGACCGTGGTCGGGACCGGAAGATGCATCTCAAATCCGTCGACCGAAGTCGACCCTGGCGTGCTCGGATTACTGGGAGCTACGCTGTTGACCACCATCCGAGGCAACGACGAAGACGAATGCGAACCATGACTCTGTGGAGTCTGAATGATGTTGCCGTCATACGCCGACGTCAGCGTTGGTTGAAGAGGTAATGGCGGCGGTCGTTGTGAATGCAACCCAGCAGTAGGCACCGGCGGAATCGGACGTTTTGTAGTAGACAGCGGAGTCGGTGGTGCAGTAGTGAGCTGCATTAGGCGCAGCTGCTGTTGTTGAGTCTGATGGTTCTGCATCTCGATCAAAGTTCAAGTCAAACTAATTCGACAGTACTGCGCGCCGGCAGCCTTGATTTAAACCGCAGGAAAGAGAACAAATCCTGTTTAAAATATAAGCAAACTGCAATAGATCGCTAGATCGCACTTTTCAAAGGAGAAATAATCCTACCTACTAGTGATTCTACCAAGTTCAAGACGAGGAAAAAAAAAAAAAAAACAAAGCCGGCAGATCGTGAGCCTAGACGTAGCCACCCTCCACCCACAGAACCTGAGCATGCCCTTGCTCAGCCTGCGAGCAAGCAAGTTCTTGACCTGAAAAAGAAAAGACAATAACAGCTTTACAATACTGCCGACACTCCAGGGTGGTTAAGTCTCTGTCTCCTACCACGCGTTATGGGGACGATCAAGCTGTTGGCAGTCAGACAGGTTGTGGTTAACTAATATTAACGTGAACCCACACTTGGGTCTGTTTGGGAAACGTCCGTCCCGCGAGGCGCAAACCAACGAGGGAGGAAAAAAAAAAAAAAAAAAATTGGAAAAGGCACCTGGACAAACAAAGTGCGTGCGTGCACTTTGGCCCTTGGGAGCTCGGGTGAGACGGTTCTCGATCGGGGAAAACCAGCAGAGGCGGGCGACCTGATACAACTCATCCGCAGGTTTTGTCGAGACACGATGATATGTATAAGAACGACCTATCCATGCGCTGGCAGACGAGACGAGCGCACCCCACATGGAATTCTGTCATTGCCACGAGTCTACGACAACTGTCTGTATCATACACATTCGAGACTAATTTAGCTTCCTGGCTATTGCCTCGAACCGTTGTAACTATGGCAGCAACACAAAACTACAAATAATATAATAAGTATTAACTAGCTGTCAATAATATTATTAATATGTAATAATGCGAGGAGGAGCACTTTAACTTAAGTATATTACGTGCTAGACATATAAAATGAAGTACAATAAGAATCACTCTTTAAACAAACTTGACAAATTATTTAATTGACTGTCATACATTCTGCTGCTACAGTACCATTGGGGCCGTAAGTCGGCGGCATTCCATGAGATTTGTCCACATTCTCAATAGCATTCGCCATACTTATTAAATCAGATGCAGAACCTCGCAATTTCTTGCGAATATCTTCCAAGGCTCTTATGTTGCCACAAAACTCTTCTTTAACATATCGCATGATAAGGACCTGAATAGCATGATCTAAGTCCGAACATTTCATCTCCCCTACCCTTGTGACGACCGTTGACGTTGATTGATTAAATCTGCTATGTTCCTGAAAGACCACATTATCGCAAGTATTAAATTTGTAAGGCACTTCAAGCCCGTGTCTGGCATACTGCTCGTCAACTACCAGTAGTGGATGTGTCGCCAAAAAGGAGGTCTTTCGTTTCTCTGCAATCTATAAAACAACAATTTTCCGTCGAGACAATCAACAATTTTGTGGCACTTCACAAGATGTTTGCAAATGGCAAAACGACTAAGCAGAAACCCTCGACATCCACAATACCGGCTCTCGGAGTTGTATGATTGCGCTCGAGAGATTTGTCGTTAACCTGAGCAGCCTCAGTCAAAAGAGCAGTGAACTCTTTTCTAAATCTCTATGCCACGTCGAGCAGTTCGCCGAAATTTCATTTGCAATGACGCGGTGCATTTTCTCCAAATTTGTCGGCACAGAAAATTTCAATAGCAAGTACACGGAAAGATCCAGACGCACTTTACCCATATAGAAGCAAGATCGTGATTCTTAAAGACGTTCCATCTCTCTTCAACCACCATGGTTGCCTTCAAGACCGGTATTTCGCTCTTGCAAGCAGATTTAGCCCACAGGCGCCACATTTCCGGCTGATACCACTGCACCCACAAATATGTCCAAAGCCTAAAGAAGCCTCGCATACGACACCAGTTATGGTCGCGTCTTCTTGTCCGCTCGCTTCTTTAAAGCCAAATCAGCGTGCCATACGCATAGCTGATGTTTGGCGCCAGCGAGAACGACTCCGACGGCTTTAATCTCAGCCTTGTCTTTATCTGTTCCGACAAAACAAAGGTCGAATCCTTGCTGCCGTACGTTACGTTTTATCTCCTGCGATAGCCGGCTGGCCGCTGGGCCGAACAAATAAAAACCCAACCATAACACCGGTACCATTCAACTCAGAAACAACCGTGACCATCTCATATCCACTGGCGTTGGTGTTGAATGTGGAATCCATCGCCATTTCCACTGTTGCCGCGCCTTGACGATAGAATATAGCTTCGCGAAGTAAAATCATGAATGCATGCTTGCTGCCAACGGTAATCTCTTTCATCAAAATAATATTCGAGAAATCATGGTCCAACAGTAAATGGGTAGATTGGACTGCTTCTTTATCACGCTGCCAAAGATATTGAGTGCATTTCTTCCACGCCTTTTGAAACCTGACGAAATGTAGCACATGAGGCGCCAGGAACGTTCGCTTACTTTAACGCATTGTAAAGCTTAGCCGGCGAGATGGAAATTGGCATTCTCTTGCAAACTGCTTCACTTCTTTGCTCAACTCTTTTGAGGCAAAGAACGGATGTGGCTAATGTCTTATACGCAGATTCAACCGTTTCTCTTAAAAGTCAAACCTGAGAGAAAGTTTGCTTCCACGATCATAACGAGGTAATTGACAACCGGTAATAAGAATGCCAGTACGGTCACGAGTTTGGCTGTTTTTCTCGGCCACGGTTAGACGAGTAACATGGCAACATTTATAATCGAAGCAAGTGGAAAACTTATTCTGGCCTGCGTCATACCTGAAATTGTAACCGATCAGGGATGCAAGTCTGTTGACAATATCGTTAGGCTATAGAGGGTAGCTGTTTCCTATTGTTTTCGTCTTTGAACTCCGTTGGTGGCGGAAGGTCTAATGGCAAGTTCATTAAACTTGACAGAAACCTCAATGTCCAATTATTATTTCTTATATTTATAGTCCGTATGCAGCCGCAGCTATGACAGACTTCCTCAATGTCCAATCTGTGATCTCTTGTGACAGAGTTAGTTTGTATCTTGCCATGAATTTTATGGGGCTATCGGGCTTGTACGCTTGAGGGTTCACGCGGCTGCTTTTATGGCATCACGTGACTTGTGTCACGTGGTGAACTTGCTTTTGCCGGTTGGGGCTTATCAGCCAATCGCGTGTGCGCCTTTATACAACTCGGTCGATCGACTGCCGGGGCGGCGGCCATATCAGTCGCAAGAAAAATTACAATGAACAATAGTTAATTCGAAACCATCACCACAATGCTAAAAGATTCTTCTTGAATGGCTTCCTAGAACGCGTGTACATAGCCCGCCGCAACGTGCTTGTTGCGTCACAATAGTCGCCTTGTCCACGGCGCGCTAGCTGCTCCAAGAATCTGCTAGACCTTCAATAAGTTAATGGCTATAGATAGCTAGACAAGAATAAAAACCTAAATGAAACTCTCGAGGATGTGCAGTAGATACGGCCCAATAACCGCGTATCGTTATCCGTAACCATATCTCTCCCACTGGCCCGCCGGGCACACCTACCTTTGTTCGCACATTTATTGTACTTCTATACATCTCTGCGAGTCGTTAGCACGTTTTTCGTTTGTTGTCGACCAAAGCGGCAAGCTATTGTTTAACGACACGTTACTTTTTTATTTCAGATTTCAGATTCGTGATTTGGTTTAGCTAGCAACAGTCACACTTTAGTTTGTGATAGTTCGACATTGGACTTTGATGTTTGTCTATTGAGATTCACGCAGCTATTTGATTGGGTTTCTTCAACAATGCACACACTGCAAGTCACTGGGACAGCGGCAGTATTGGCATCTTTGGTAGCGACTTTTGCTCTTATTGAGACAAATAAATTCGAATACGATGGCTCGCTCGTAACTGGTCGCCAACGAGCTCGACAGGACGACTATCCGGGCACAGAGAATGTTGACAGCATGTTGAATCATAACAACGGACCAAGTTGGTACAATGATAGATCATCAGCATATAATAATGGAGCTCTCGACTCTGTATTTGGCCGTATACAATTTACTCATGTTGCTAGACCAAGTCGAACCGACAATGGCGATCAGAATTTGATATATTCAGTACCCGAACAGACCAAAGGGATCACGGTCGACAATAATGACTTACAGACTAAAGAATTATTTTTGGGAAACTATGATAGCAGTCATGAGTCTGTAATGACCACAGTTGCAAAATCGGACAACAACGAACAACTAGCTCGACAAAAACCGTAGGTTTTAGATGAGATCAGACAGTAGTTGATATGCTAATATTCAGGCCAAGTAAAGAAGAACCTACAAGCTGGACAATGAATGCAGACCCAACATCGGATGTGTTTGACGCTCAAATTACTTCACTATCGGAACAGAGGCAAGCGGCTACCGAATACACATACGGTACCGACGCGTCCAAAAAGAGTTCTGTCATTTTGTCACAAATATATTGGATTACTACAAGGTTCACTGATGCAATCGACTCGAGACTGAGTCTGGGTTTGTCAATGACACCATCGGGAAGTAAAATGATTGTTAACTGCCGGCGGTATCTCAACAAGTTACAGGTGTTGATGCCACAAGCAGCAGACGACCAGTCAAACTCATTGATCAAGGTTTCACTATCGTCCACTACCATTCTAAGCTCTCCATTATCTGCATTCGCGTCACTGAAGATTCTAGTGCTGGAAATGATGAAATCGTCTCCGGCTGCTGTCATGCTACTGGCCATTTGCATCGTCATGTGTTTCCTTTAAGCCAAGTTGTTAGGTGACAATGCGGACGCCAGAGGGAAAAAAAAGAAGATATGTAATTATAGACCGATGTGTATTGTACGAATAAGTTAATGTTTAATGGAGTCGTGCTCCCCGCGAAGCAGCAGCAAAGCATGAATAGATTGACGACGGCGCGCCCTGGTGTGTCATGTGTAAGTTGAGGAAAGTCGACGAATTTAGTTATTAAGCAATGCATTATGCCCACGTATTTCTCGAACGTCTCGAGTGCTCGGATCATTTACTGTAAATTTCTTTTGGTATGTTGGTCTGGTTTGTTGGATCTCCATTCGCGTTATCAGTTGTGTTGTCTCGGTGGGCGACCCTCAAAACTTATCGAGCCGGTGAGTCGCGCAAGCAGGCGAGGCGAGCGGGCCTGATTTAAATCGAAGCTTTGGACCTTTGCTGCATTTTTTTTTTGTTTTGTTTTGTTACACTCTGCAGGACCATCTCGCTATTAAAAGTCGCTTAATTCATAATGTCAGATGTAAGTAAGACGCAAACTGTTTGCAGGCAATCAATTGAGTCACCACGATTATCGTGGATTCGTTATCAGTTGAATATGGGCCCCGGAAGAGCGGGGGGAGACAGACCAACTAACATCGACAGCTCGGATTCATTGCTGGCCTTCCCGCTGCTAACCAGGCTCTCTTCAATGCTAAGATTGCCAAGAAGATGACGTGAGTACTATTGTTGACAATTGTCTGTTGCTTGTTAGTGGCCGAAAGTGCTGACTGATTTCTAGCTTCGCTGAGCTTGCTGAGAAGGTCGGCCGGTCTGAGACCTGGCTCGCAGCTGCTTTCTACGGAAACATGCCGTTCGCTGAGTCGGACATCAAGTCTCTTTGCGCTGCTCTTGAGATTGATCATGCATCTTTGTTGTCGGTTTCTCCTGAAGTCGGCTTCAACCCCGACCGTGCTCGCGGTATGGAGATGCCTCCCAAGGTAGGTTTCGAAATCAATTTGCAAAACAGGGCATTATCCAAGAATTCTAACCCCCCCTGTTTAGGACCCTACAGTTTACCGTCTTTACGAGATTGTTCTTGTGTACGGTTACGCTTTCAAGAACATCATTCACGAGAAGTTCGGTGACGGTATTATGTCCGCCATTTGCTTTACTTCCAAGGTCGAGAAGGAGGTTGATGACGATGGAACCTGGGTTAAGATTACACTTCGCGGAAAGTTTTTGCCTTACATCAAGTACTAAATTCAATTAAATCTATGTATGGATTGATTTTTAAACAGGTTTTTTTGATAGTATGTGCTCGCAAAATATAACGAATTTTAGCTTGAGCTTTAATGTAGACATCAAATCATGCCCTATCCGATCATAAATAAACTCAGAACTACCTTCGTATATTATAATTGTTGCTTAGCTGTATTATATATCCAAATAACGTATCTTAACAACAAACAAGCGAAACTATAACATAAAGCCTAATATTACCAACAAGTATACAAATGAACATTACTCAAAACCAAAAAAAAAATAATAATCACCATAAATAAAGCAAATACTAAACGAAAAAAAAGGAAAACATCGTATACAAGAAATCGTGTCTACTTAAAGCGCCAAAAAATCCAAATTATTCCACTCGCCTGTCGATAGAATCTCCTCCCAAGAACTACCGGTTGACCAGACGTCCATCAACACATTTTTGACTTGTCGCCAACTACCACATAAAGTCTTATTGTAGTTTATATCGATTCGTCGCTTCAAGTTCTCTCTATCTTCTTCCGATTTGAGTTCGACTCCAACAATAAATGTAGGCCACACCATTTGACGGTCAGGATCACTGCCGCATTCCATAATAGAATAAAGCTTTTGATACTCAGCAACAGATTTTTGAATCCGACGGCCAGAAGGGTCCATACCAGTCGATCGTAAAAGATGAATCGTGGATGCTTGAGCCCAGCATTGAGTTCCGATAACATGCTGGACGTAGTCATAAGAATCTCGACCATCCCATTTCTTAAGTGATGAGTAATTGCGAATTCGATTTTCAATTTCATATGCCCTGTTCTGGATATGTGCAAGCGACACATTTTCGGGTCTGTATCTCATTTCATTCTTGAGATGGCAGGTGTCGGAAATCGCTAACATGATCTCGTCAGGACAACCCATGATACCTTCCACACCTGAATCATCTGGTGATAACGGAAAGAAATATGACCCACGCAAATGGGGTGCGCGAGAGTCCTTTGAACAAGCAGCAGTCAAAATATCGTACCAAGCAAAAATCCGGAACAAAAACATTCCGTTTGGCGCCGACAAAACATCAGCAGCAAGATCTTGATTCTCAATTATTGATGCAAACGCAGCCAGATGTGAACGCACGGTAGCAGACTTTGCATTATCGATCACCTCAAACGTGATAAGAAAGTAGATAACAGTCAAGACTGCGACACCCATACCACGGCTCATCTTTGGTTGATTGCGGATCGAGCTAATGTAATTAGCACCGGGATCGCCCAGCAGGTTATTCAGAGCCTGATAGGGAGGTTGAGGACCAATCGCAACTCGATTACCATCAGAAGGGCCCTCACCGTTTAGAGCCGTATTTGTAGACACAGTGTTGAGAACATCACTTAAAAATTTTATCGTCTTGGAGTGGTATTCTAAACCAGTTGCATAGTAAGATTCACTGCGCTTCCGGGTTGACAAATGCAACCCGGCCAAACACAAAAACGACGAAAGCGCTAGATCATGCGTACAGTAAGTGATAGCCAGACCAGCCAGTGGCGAGTTGCTCAGATTGTCAAGTATAGGCATCAAATCTGTAAAATAATACTGTAACATTTCTTGCTCGTCAGCACGAGCACTCCAAAACATACCCAAGTCACGAGCAATACCAGGAGACAGAGGTTGTGCGATTGCGAGTTGACCATTCTCTGGAGAAAGCATATTTAGTGCTTGTGAAGATGTAGACGACGGAGTAGATGACGATGCAACCGCAATCACTTCGTCATCCACCGGTTCAGGCTTGATGTAACAAACAATCTCCTCTTTCTCCAGCAGCATCGTAGTAGTAGCAGGCGTCGAACGCTCCGAAATACTTCGAGCATCGTCAATACTGACAGCAGGAGAAACGTTTTGAATCGGCACATCTGAGGGGAAAATACCAGGACCCACAATGTCAAACTCTGGTTCAGGCTTGATGCGCTTTGAGACTTCATCTTCGTCTGAAATCGATCGTTTCTTACGAGGACGTCTGACTTTGTTGCCGTCATGGGACACAAATTTGAGAGGCTTTTGTGGAGTCGAGAGAAGATCAACACCAGTAGGACCGGTCGTGATAGACGCCGTCGTACCCGCAGCAACAAAACTTTCACTGACTGCCAACACGGCCTCGTCAATACCAATCGGAGTAGCTGTGCTCACATAAGATCTGGCTGCTAAAGACTCTTTCAGTCTTGGACGACGACGGAAACCAACTACCGGACGACCCTTGACATCAAACTGGACGCTTGAACCAATGTGCCGCGAATCGTCAACATCGAACGACAACCGCATATCATATCCCTCGCATTGTCGACTATTTTTCACACAGTTCATACACGCCGGCTTTGCCTCGTCGCATTTCCTTCGCCGAGCCTTGCATGTCCAACATCCTGATCGCACTCGCACAATTTTCTGTTGCGAATTGCCTGGCGGTGGTGCACCCGACAACGGCGCACCAAGTTGCTGAGCCATGCCTGGCGGAACTGACATCTGAGAAGCCGTCTAGCAGACGATTGAGCTGGCCTTGAAGGTCGTAGAATCACTATAGTGTCCTGAACTGCAATGTTGTGAAAAGTCGTCCAAAGAGAGCGGCTCGTGAGTGGCAGCTGCAGCCAAGTGAAAAATTATGCCGGTGCTCAGAGCCCTCGAGCAGCAAAGGACCAAACCAAAAAAAAAAAAAAAAAAAAGGCTCAATACAGTATGTACGTCTTCCGATGCACAGGCGCCAAAAAGAAGCGACGACCAAATCAGAGCAACAGCACACTGGAGACAAACCTCAGCTGCTGGTACTACGTCCGCACATTCAGTTTGTGCAGAGTCTGTGTGATCCAGCGAGGTGGTATGAACAGGTGGTCGGAGCTCAAGCAAAGACCGAGTGTGGCAGGCGTCTGTGCTGAAAGCAAGTCGGGGGACAAAAGTGGCGGCAGTGGGTGGGTCGCTGGCGGCGGCGTGTGCGGATAATACGGTGTGCAAAGCTTGACTTAAATACATACTACATACTGAATACATTGCACAGTATCTACGACTGTTACATATTACTAACTATCATACATTCAGTCATTCCTCTGCGCTGCGAGAAGTAGTATGTGTGCCCGGAACAAGTGCATCATCATCATCATCGTCGTCGTCGCCATTTGTTGCCTCGTTCGCAGCAGCAGCTTATCAGCTCGTCCTCCGTCGAAGCGGTCGCCGCCGCCGCCCTTATCGCCCCAACGCGCTCCGGCGGGTCTTGCACGTGACTGCTGCGGGTGACACAACTGTTGTGCGGCTAGGGTAGGGTAGGGTAGGGCGCTGCGCTTGCGAGCTCCCCGAGTATAAGGAGACGGAATGCGGCTTAGCTAATCGATGATTAATTGTCTTGATACTGCTTGTCCTCTAATTCTACTTTTCATACATACGCATTCCGTTCTCCTATTTATATTCTTCCCAAAACTCTTTTCTCCGGTGGCAAATCCCTTCTGGCGTTTCGTCTTTCTTTCCGATGTTTCCGATTCTCTAACGTCGTTAGCTTTTGCCACTCTTCTTCTTTCAAGTACTCCTAAACGCGGATCCGTTCCTCCGCCGACAACTGCACCAAGATGCTTCCGAGATTCTTCCGTTTCATAATACTTTAGAGTCCACACAGATTCTCTATTCTTCTTCATTCGTTCTTGTTCGTTGGCCAAGTCACACAGAGCTTGCCGTTCGTTCCTTGTTCGTTCGGGCCGAGTCACACAGATCTCGCCGCACAGTCGAGTCCACACAGGTTCTCGCTGTATCTCTCAGCATCTTGCACATTGTCGCACGGTACGGATCCCGTTAGTCGTAAGCAGTTCACCGGAGCTCTTACGCCGAGGTTCGTGATCGCGTGGATGATCTAATTGAGCAAGAAGCAAAAGAACCCAACCGGTCGGTCAGGCTGGGTTGAGACCATCGTTGCCGACAACCACAGCAGCAATGTCAAAGTTTTATGACGGTCGGTTCTAGCGTGGTCGTCGTCTTTGACGCAGTGTTGTGCTAACTCGGAGTGTAGAGGACGATCTGTACGATCATCAAGACGAAGATGAGTACGACGAGTATGGCCACGAAGGTCAGTAATATGGCATTGGATGTGGTTGCGGCAGCAGCATTTGCCCAGATGCTAACTGGTATGCAGAACTCAGCCCAGAAGAGCAAAAGCAAATGGACTCGGCCATTGCGAGCGTGACCGCTCTGGTCGCAGACTACATCGTTTCAGATAAAGCAATTGCTGATGCGGTCTGGGACTCGTATTTTGATGTCAATGCAGCAGTTTCAGAGCTCAGGAGTAAGTATTATCAATCACAATTATTCACTGCAATGTCAGCTGACTGTTGAATTATAGAGCGGCATCCCAAGAGGAAGGTTCCATCAAAACCTCCGGCTGTGACAGGTATGTGGCACTTCCCCAACTTGGTTCTGACCTCGCACCTTGACACCGCGTTTGTACAAGATGTTTACCAATTGTCAGCTGTCGGATTAGATGAACAGACACGTTCGAGTCACGCGGTTAAGAGGATACGCATGGATCATGCATTGTTTGCTCCACCGACTGCAGATCAATTTTTTTCCGGGATTTTATGGACATTACCTCAACATGATAATGCTGAATTAATAAATTGTGGTTCAAAGCTACCAAGAGGTGGATTACTAGGCGGTTCTTCAAAACTTGCAGCACTTGCAAAAGCTCGTGCTGCTCAACGAATCCAACAACAGCAACAGCAACAACAACAACAACAACAACAACAACAACAACAACAACAACAACAACAACAACAACAACAACAACCTACAAGGATAGAGCGTCAACCCTCGGGATCAAGGTTAACTGCATTAATAGTAGATAGATCGCGTTCTACATCGTCTTCAAGTTTGAAATCCACATCGCCTACAAAGACTGCAACAATCCCAGAGACTACATCTACCCCAACATCTACTCCAATTCCTAAGTTGCAAGATTCGGATGCATTATTGTTTACGCAACCTGTATTGGCTTCAGAATTTACACTACTCTCGCCTTGTGATCCTTCGGCCTTTGCCTCCTCATTGTGTGACTCGACAATGTCATTCTCTAGTTCCAAACAGCAGTCAGGTGCTCGAACTGAAGATATTTGGAAAATGATTACTAATACTTCATTTTTTTATTTGCCTGTTTCAGAAAAGCAAGCTCAAGCTATCAAGAAATCATTTGACAAACCTAGTCCAGACGACGTGGTTGCTACCGCCCAGGCAACAAAGGGCGGTACGTTACCCAATACCTCGGGTCAGTACTTACATATAAGGATTTATGTGCATTATTTAACAATAGGAACTAAAGGGATTGATAACAAGTTGAAATCGCTGTCTATAAACGATACTCCGAAACCAAAAATTGATGTTGTGAAGATATTGGCCAACTCCAACAGAAAACCACATATCAATTTCGTTGTAGTCGGTCACATCGATGCCGGAAAGAGCACATTGATGGGTCGATTACTTTATGATAGTGGTTCGATCGACGAGCGTACCATACAGAAATACAAGCGTGATGCAGAAACTATAGGAAAAGGTTCATTTGCTTTCGCATGGGTGCTAGATCAAAGTGATGAGGAGCGTCAACGGGGCGTAACTATGGATGTCGCCATGAACAACTTCGAGTCGTCAAAAGTTGCATTCACAATTCTCGATGCTCCAGGGCATAAGGATTTTGTACCCAATATGATTGCCGGCGCTTCAGAAGCAGACTTCGCGGTTTTGGTAATTGATTCTTGTCCAAACGCTTTTGAGGCTGGTTTTTTAAGATCAGGTCAGACAAAAGAGCATGCATTGTTAGTAAGAAGTTTGGGCGTACAGAAAATTATTATTGCAGTAAACAAATTGGATAATGTAAGCTTGAACTCACTTTTTTTTTTTTTACCGGGATGAGAAATGCTAATGATACAGGCCAATTGGTCAGAAGCACGTTTTGTCGAAATCAGGGATCAGCTCCTTGCGTTTCTGCTCTCGACAGGATTTTCCAATGACCAGGTGTCTTTTATCCCTTGTAGTGGTCTTATGGGTGACAACATTGTCAATCCGTCAAATCACCCCGAGTTATTGTGGTACCAAGGCCCTACACTTCTGCAAGAACTTGAAAATTTAAATACTGTTCAACGGGACCCTACCGGTCCGTTAAGGTTATCAATCACTGATGTTTTCAAGGCGAAAGCATCCAGTTTAGTGACTATTAATGGTAGAATCAATCTTGGTTCAATTCAAGTCGGAGACCAAGTAACTCTGGTCCCGAGCATGCAGACGGTTGCTGTTAAGAGTATGTTGTCTATGTTACAATAACTTTTCATTTGTAGCTGACATATAGACATATTTAATGCTGGCGAACAGGTTGATTGGGCTGTCGTTGGAGACAATGTTGAAGTCGGGTTGACTAATGTTGATATGAGTGCAATAAGAGCAGGTGATATTCTCTGCTCTTCATCAGACCCAGTCAAAAATGTTACTGATTTCACTGCGAAAATAATAGTTTTCAATTGTCGGATTCCATTAATCAAAGGCTCAAGCGTGATTTTGTATCGAGGTCGAACTACAGAAGCTGCGAAGATTTCGAAAATTATTTCATTGATAGATAAGACAACCGGTCAACCTTCGACTAAAAAAATTAGACATCTCACTAGTGGTCAGACCGCAATTGTTGAACTAAAAGTAGTTGATAATTGCTTCCCTGCTGTTCCATTCAAGCAGAACAAGGATCTTGGACGGATTGTTCTTCGACAAGATGGAAATACTGTCGCCGCAGGTGTCGTTGAGGATGTTATAAAATTCAAATCTGCGCCAATATAGATTCAATACCTTTTATATTAATGTAAATAGTGACAATGTATAAATTCAAGATTTTTTTTTTTTTTTTTTCCAATTTCCTTAACTTTAAATTCATATTCGACTGTCCAATTTTGGCGTAGGGTCGATTAGGAAAGAATTTGGGAGTACTTCGATGTACATAGTTTTGAGGCTTTGAGCCTGATGTTGAGCCATTGAATTCATCTCAAACATCAAAACACAAGAACACCATGCGGTCACACCACTCACACAGTGGAGATTACATTCTTCATGCAAAAGATCACCTAGATAATATAGTGCAAGCCGCGATACAGAAAGGGTTCAAGACATTTTGCCTTACCGAGCACATTCCGCGCAATAACTTGACCGACTTGTACCCGGAGGAAGTATGATTTGAGGGCAAAAAAAAAAAAAGCACCATGGAAAATACAATATTAACCATTTGTAGGCACATTTGCAGATTGTAGATCTTGAAACAAACTTTGATAAATTTTATAACCATGCTCGTCGTCTGCAACGCGAATATACTGGCAAGATCACTTTGCTCGTCGGGTTCGAAACTGATTACATTCGATCTGATTTCAAGGACTTAATCGCACATTTGCAAAAAAAATATACATTTGACATGTTTGTAGGGTCTGTTCATCATGTTGCTACAATTCCAATTGATTTTGATGTGCCGTTGTGGAACCAGGCCAAGAGTTTAGTAGGAGGCACCCCTGAGGATCTGTTTGCAGCTTATTTTGACGAACAGTATGAAATGCTTACAGATTTGAAGCCACCTATTGTTGGCCACTTTGATCTCATAAGATTATTTGCGCAAGAAGACACTGATACTCCAATTGAGCACTGGTCACAGGTTCTTGCTAAGGTCGAACGAAATATTGAGTTTGTGATTTCATATGGGGGTTTATTTGAGATCAATTCGGCAGCGATTCGTAAAGGTTGGACTGAGCCTTACCCACGGGCAGATATTTGCAAAGTATGACTGATTCAAGTTCTTTTCTGCAATTTTCTAACGAGTATAGTTGATAATCAGCCGAGGCGGCAAGTTTGCCCTGTCTGATGATAGTCACGGTATTGCACAAATCGGGTTAAATTTTCACAAAGTACTTCGTAAGGCGGAGGAACTGGGTATTGACAAGCTCTATTACTTAGATCTGGACCAAACCGGTAAGACAGTAGTGAGAGAAGAGTCTATATCGGAGATTAAACTATCATCATTTTGGTCTCAATATCCAAATCTAGATTAATGCTTTATGTACAATGTCATTTTTTTCTCACATGCATCAGTCGTTTTAAAACCTCCAGGAGTCCTTTTTTAATCTCATCATCACTTGCGCGTGCTACACCACTCCTAACGGCTTTTAGCCCATCCAGTTCAAGCACAGTCTTAAGTTTCTCATCAGCTAGGTCATCAGTAGACTCAATAGCCAAGACCAAGTTAGTTAACCCAACAGCCGCTCTAACTTGCAACCCCTGATCTTGCTCATCACATAGTATTCTTGTCAATGCTTTCACAACTTTCCTGTTTTGAACTAGAGGCCCACTCATCGGTCTCCATTGAGCTAATGTAGCCAGTGCACCGGACGCAGCTAACCGAGTCTTAATGTCTTCTGCGTCACACAACGCTACCAACACTAATAACCGGTTTGAAGACTTGTTGTCATCAGGATCTAAATATTTCGCAGCCGCTATCGGCATTGCAACTAAATTACATACCAGCTCTGTAGCTGCCCTTTGTATCATTTCGTTATCCGAGAGAAGACAACTCTCGATATGATTCCAACATAGCGATACTATGACCGCGTCAATCTCGACTGAGTCCATTGATGCGAGGTTTGTCAACGCCAACAATGCCTCAAACACGTCAAGCATTGTAGCATCATCGGATTGCAGGTCCAGCAATGATGACAATGGTCTCACAGCGACTGTTGGCGAGTATTTAGAAGAGAAGCAAAGCTTTGGATCGATCGAAATCAAAATTTTCGATAGAGCACACACAGCTGCTACAGATGCAACATTAAAGACAGAAGCTCCTTGCGCCGTATTAGATGAGCTATTCTGAGAAGAGCACGTCGCAATAATTGTTAGAATAACTGTCACGCCTCCCTGTTGCACAATTGATCGCCTATGGTTTGATTTTGTCGCCAAGCATTTCATAATAGAAGCAATCGTTTGCAGACTATTTGGGGTGGCGTATTTCACTACCAATCCTAACTTGGTTACAATGTCCATGTCTAAAAGAATTTGATTCCGGACATCAATATCTTGCGATTTTTCTTCTTTTTCATTCAGTTGACCGGCATTAGCATAAGCACGTAGCCGTGATATCTCTTGATCCTTCCTTGTTGCGGACGAGTATACAATCAAATTTAGTAAAATAGTAAGAACGCAATAGATCGACGTTGGCATAGAGCGTCTATCCGCTAGTGTATCCAAAAGCATACCAAGGCAGCGTCGATCGTTGATTATGGCCTGCTTGACCGACACATTAATCGTTGTGTAGGTCAGGCCCTCCAGAGCATACTCAAACGCTTTCTTGTCACCACTAACTGTAATATTACGCAAATTCTCAGACAGCATAAACATATCGGTTTCCGCAGTCCGAGACTGCTCGCTAGAAGTTCCAGGAAGCTTTGGCGTAGCTGCGATTTTTACCAAAATTGTTGCAGCTAGCGATCTCATAACATTGCTTGACCCACGAACTCTACATTTCTCAGCAACCAGTGGCAAGTACAACTCTCCAATTCGACTACGACAAGTCTTTTCTGTACAAGCTGCCGAAAGGAGAACGAATAACGGCTCCAACACGTCATCGTCATCTAGCTTATCTTCCTCTATATCAATCCCGTTCTTCGCCTGTTGCAAAAAAAACTGACTAGCAATGGCAATATTAATGTGAAATATCGATGTGAGTATAGTAAACCCGGTTATATATGACTCTTTAGTCTTCTGATTCACCAAGTTCTGCAGATAATGTTCTAGGTCGGACTTGACTGATCCATCTCGATCGGTTTGTAATAGCTCTGCGAGCTTGAGAACAGCATCCCCTCGAGCCTTTGAGTCGTCAGCTGTAGTCTTTAATGCTGATAAGGTGTCACGTAATAACTCATTGTTCATCGTGCAAAATACTATAATATTTGTAGACTTGGTTCGTGCTAATTTGTATTTCATCACATTCAATTCCCGTTATGGAGATGCGATGAGTTTACCCGGACTGTCATGCGACAGGCGAACGAGGAAAGGTAATGGTAATTACTTCTTGCCAGACAATAATATGCTTTGATCCCATTCTGGCTCTGATCTAAAACTAAAAGCTAATTTTATTTTTTTAGCTCTGGAGCGTTTGAACTGCTCTTGTGCAGTATATCTACTGTATTTACATACGAAAGTACTTTGATCTTCTTTAA
Organism: Myxozyma lipomycoides; assembly: GCA_030564125.1. Taxonomy (NCBI): domain Eukaryota; kingdom Fungi; phylum Ascomycota; class Lipomycetes; order Lipomycetales; family Lipomycetaceae; genus Myxozyma; species Myxozyma lipomycoides. Next base: position 118,050 of record JAJLTW010000020.1, read on the forward strand.
AGAGCGAGATTCCATTTGATCGTCAGCATATAGCATTTGGAATATTTTTTCAAGGAATGGAGTATAAGGGCATGGTTCATGGCTAATGCGACTCGACCATTAATTAAACTGTTGAAATGTATGCGATATAGCAGTTTTTGCGAATCAGGCTATACGAGGAACGCTTCGTACTTACAATTTACAACTTACAGGAATGTTAGGCCAGTTCTTTCAAAACACTGCAATGTGGTTAGTGACTACATTGCATTTGGCAGATTCTCCGCTTTTACGATCGGCGTGAGCACACATTCTGGGGTAAATGAAAACTTGGACACTTTGAAATCGCATAAAGTGCTTGAATCTCCAAGTAAGGTAGCTGCGGAGATCTCTAAATTAGCAGCCCAATATCTTTCTACGCGCCGTGGTTCTCAGAAGTTACTGTGGCAAAAGGTCACTAACGTCATAAATTCAGAGAGAGAATTTTCCGGTCTTGTGCGAAAACATGTTTCAGATACAGAGATCAACCAACTGTTTGATGCAGCCGAAATAAGTGACTTTCCTAGCAAACATATTCAGCTGGCCGGTGACTTCTTTTACCTAGATGATTCTTGTTTTGCTGATACAGATTTAAGTTTTGATAACTCGGTAAAATATCTACGGTCGCTGTGTGTAACGGGTACTGCCAAAGCGGCACACGCGCTATGGGTGCGAAGAAAAGACGAGCCACAGTTTATAAATTCAAACGTCTGGCAAGAACTTGGGCTTGAATCTTTACTTAAAAGCTTTGATTTGCACGGTGCACTGAGTTTAGCGACAGATTTGGAAAAGCGTATCGGTTCACTTTCTATCAAGTGTCAAATTTCTCTTCTTTGCAAATTTGGTGAGCTTGGCCAGATGGATATCGCTAGACGACTTTATGTCGAAGTCATGAGCGACCTGTCTAAATCGAACGATATAAACTTGTTTCGAGATGATATTTTAAAATGCGCTCGTGTTTTTATCAACAATAATTGCGACAGTCTAGCATTTGAGATTCTTGAAGATTTAAGGCGCCTTGGGGTAAGTTCAACGGTCGATTACGCGTTGACGATGACTTGGTATCTTGCTGAGACGCAAATCAACGATGCTGTGGTTAGAGCACAGTATGTTCGTGGTGACACCAATGCAAGAAATAAAATATATCGGGATGGCGTTTGTATAATGAAGGAGAGAATATGCGCTCTATTGCAAGAGTTTCCGGAACTGATCAAGAATCCACTTTACTATTCTATCATTTTTGAGACTATGCAAAAATTGAAACGGTTGGATTTGATTTTGGATACGTTCATGTTTATGCTAAGTCATGGAATCCAACCCAATTCTCATCACATGTATTTCATTTTTAAAGCGCTCCTTAGCCGAAAACGCTTTTCTGATGCTGAAAATCTTTTGGCGATGATGGAAGATTTGAAGAAGTTGATGAATGAAGGGTCAAATCCACAAGAAATGCTTCTGTGTGCACCGACATCCCGCCACTATGCACTGCTATTCACGTATAAAACGCGCCATCAGAAACCAGTAAACCCGGATGATTTTAAGAGGAAAATGATGAGTCTACACATTGAACTAGACATTAACTTTTACAACGCTATGCTCAGATTCGCGTTGCATAATGATCAATACGACAAGGTTTGGGATCTCTATGCAGAAATAAAAAGCTCTGGTGACCAGTGCTTACCCGATTCACAAACATATTCGATTTTATGGCGCATGTTGTACCGGTACCATGGAGCACGTGCTCGAGCAAACTCGCCCAGAGTTAGCGAACCTGAAAAGCGGAAAATACAAGAGAATTTGAGAGTATCAGACATAACGTCTCTGCCGAATCTTAGAACCGTTGTGAAAGACATGCTTGTTGAAAATTCCGGATGGCGTCCAGATTCGAAGGTTTTTTTTCAAGCACTCAAAACAATTTTATTTAACAATGACGTTTCGTGTGCTATTTGTTTACTAGAAGCTTGTTATGTTAAATTTCAAATGGTGTTGACTCCGGAGATAGTCGAATGTGTTGTGCATAACTTGTCGATTTTAAGCGTCAAGCGGCAGAAGTCAGGGAAGCCGGCTATCAATGTAATTGCGCGTGAACATGTTTTGCTACCAACCATAGATTTGACACAGTGGGAAAGAACAGTGAAGCTTATAACTGGGGATATTTTAGAACTAAGTGCTCGACAATCGGAAGGAATGATTACATGGCCGGATGTTCTCACAGTCACATATAGATGGTACTGTCAGCTGACACAAGAAAATTCGGAAAGCTTGAGAGGTCTTCTCCTGCTGCGAAAGTATTTTGAGTTAAATTACCCTTTACCGGAATTCTACGGCTGATAATATCAAATCAATATTTTGTACTATAGATATATTTCCTGTAATATATAACCTATTCCAAATCATGTCTCCATCAATCATGGTCTTCTTCGGTCAATCCCGGGCAGTTAGTGTCGAGATCATCTTGCCCGTCGTATTTACAGCCACACCAAAAACAGTAGTAGTAACGATTACGCAAATATTCTAGAATTACTTGGAGCTTTTGTGAAAGCTCTAACTCAGTAAACGCTATAAACTCTTCATCAGCATAATCTTCTGCAACGATCTCTTCTAAAGCTGATTCAGGTTCATCAGCTTCCGATATGGCATCTGATTTACTTATGCTGTCAAAAAGCCTCTGTTTTAAGCGTTTGTCGTGTTCCTCCTGTTGACGGCTCAGAATAAGCTCCCTCCACAAAAAATTAATGCTCTTCAACGTCGGCACATCAAGAATTTTTGAATGAGCAGAATGAGTATACAGCGCTCCTTCTAAGCGCGGATCAACAGCAATATCTAGTTCTTCACAAATTCTTTGCGCACGATGAACTTGACTCTGTAGTTTTTTGTCTTGTTGCTCCTGACTCTTTCGAGTAATGAACGATTCCTTAAGTGCATCCGCTTCTGCCTCATGTTTCCTAGTTTCTTCTTCTAAACGCTCTTGGGCTGCTTGTTCAGCGCCTAAACCTCCCCTGCCTAAAACCTACGTTAATCCCGTTTAAGCATAAATCAACCTCTAGCACTTACCTTCAACTATTCTTGGTCTTAGAGGCTCGACTTGTCCCCCTTTGTTCCGTCCAAGACCTTCGCCTGGCTTGAAGCCCATCTTTCGCATTATATCAAGAGCTACATTTCTAGACTTCATTCTACCTTCATCATCTGAATTCCCCCCAGTTATGGAACTAGAATCACGTTTGATAATTTCGTCATCGTCCACTTCGTCGCCCTGGTGCATGAAATTGTCTATTAATGACGTCCTAAGCCCAGTTTCCAGCTTCTCACGCTGGAGTTCTTTTAATGGTTTTAAACGTGACCGTTCATACTGTTCTTTGAGCTTTTTGTTCCGCAGCTCGCCATATGTAACCGGTTCAGCCTTGGGAATGTCGTGAACAACAAAGTCGAGATAGTCTGCATTATCCTCATTCGAGCCCTCGCTTTCGTCAGAGCGATTTCGATCAGGACTATGTGACGCAATATCAGTTGTAGTATTTGGTAAGTAATGGGATTTGCGAGACGACTTCGAGCCAACACCAAGGTCTTCTTGACTTAATGCGTCTGGTTTTGTTTGCTCACGATCTTTAGTCTCGTCGTCGTCTCCAAACACGTTTCTAACAATACGTCTTCTCTTCTGCGGTCGACTTTTGTTGATGTAAATATTCATAATGCAATCGTTCGACTATGTAAAAGAATCATGATCAAACTCGATTCTGACTGGCAGAAAAATCAAGTCGCAAATGCACATGACTTCGCCTAAGAGGGTTACCATCCTTTTAGATGAGCTTGACATGACGACAGCCTGAACCACATAATTTACAACAAATGCAAATGTTATCAACCAACTTTAGTCAAATATCAACACTCTAAACCAAATAACTACGTTATGCCGTGCCCAAAGTCAATTAAATATGCGTTGTTTCCATCCGCATGTCATTTATTACACACAATCAGAACGTCGCAAAATACAACAACGACGTCGCAAACTGCAAAAAATGAACTAGTTTATTATTTTAAAGTCATATGCAAAACGGAAAGCACAACATAGAGTAACACACTAAACACTAATAAAAACTTCGTGTATGCGAACACCAGAAAAAAAACAACTTCAAGAAGAAAACCACTTCGACTCAAAACAGCTAAATTAAGAGAAAAGAGAAAAAGCAATTCTTGACAAGGTAAATGCTCTAGCCAAGACCATCATAAGAACCGAAGAAAAAAACATGATTGTTAACGCTGTACTGCGTGTGACCACTGTTCGCAGTCTGCCTTGCTCAGTGGAAATGCTCTACATGCAACCGGAACGACTAACAAAATAAGAAAGTTGTAAGTGAAACCCATTACTCCTATAACCATCATTACGACACCAAAACAAAAAAAAAAACTACACCGAAATGCCGACTACATCACGATTGCGCTAACCATAGAGTAAGCATCGCACGCGAATTAGCACTCTTACTGCTCAACCATTTACGAGCGTGCAAACTCGACATGTGCGGACAGGCAGGTAATCTCTGTGTAATCTTCCTTGTAAGCTCTGGCAACGACGTTGTAGGTACCCTAGAATAGTGTTAGATGAACAAGCAGCGCACGGGCGAGGCGGCACACTTACAGGAGGAATCTCGGATGGCAGTTCGACGCTCTTGCTGAACTTGATGGGGCCCTTCTCCAGAGGGCACGACTTCTCAACCTTCTCGAGCTGCTCGCATAGGTCGATTGTCTCCTTAACGAGTCTGATGAAACCGTAGCGAACCTCGACCTCGACGAACGCTCCCTGCTCGACCGAGCCAACGAGGAATCCCTCTCCCTCGATGAAGAGATCTTCGCCCTTGTTTGGCGGGTTGGGGTTGATGGCGAGGTAGGTGATCTCAAGCAGCTGGGATGCATCCAAATCGCAGATCTCGACTGGCGACGAGCCAGGCACCGGCTTGGTGGGAGCCTTGCCGAGCACCGAGACCTGCTGCTGGTTGTCGAACGGAACAGGCGCGACAAAAGCGGCCGACGCAGCGGCAACGAACGCCGTCAACAGAACCAAGGATTTCATATCAAATAGTCTGAGCAGAGCTGGTCGATCGATCGTGACGATAGATTGCTGGCGACGACGACAAAAGACGGCGGTTTGGCGGTGGCAACCGACCTCTGGAGTGAAGCAAACCGGTGCCCAAATGACGATCGCGAACGAGCGGCCCCAGGCCGGGTGACTTTTGCCCGTCGCAGATAAGCGTCAGCCGGGGAGGGGTGCGGGTGGGGTTGGGGCTCAGCTCCGGCGTGTCACGTCAGAGACGAAGCCCTCTAACGGGATTCCTATTGCTTAGGCTTAATCTCCATTTATTGTTGGTGCTGGGCCGA
>JAJLTW010000021.1:0-121218 GCA_030564125.1 Myxozyma lipomycoides
ACAACAACAACAACAACAACAACAACAACAACAACAACAACAACAACAACAACAATGCATGTATCATCAGTCGCAAAATTACAGGTATGCTGACCGAGATCCATCCGGTAACCCACAGTGATGTATATATGACAGCAAAAGTAAAGTTCACAATAGTTATTCATTATTATGTATATTACTAGATTAACTTTAAGGAGGATGCAATTTTTTTTTTTATGTACAAGTTAAAAAAAGTACATTATCAAATTTTGGAGTTCATTTTGTAGAATTTAAAATATCCCTCAATATAGGCCTTGATTCGATCACTTTTGTTACTTTAACAACCGCTGGTTTCCTAGTTGACTTTTCACGCATGGTAGGTTGAGCGTGTAGTATATGTGCACCTGAAGGTAATGTGTACACCCAATTCGCATTTTCCACCAAGTTGAAGAACCGGTTGAGAATAGGTACTTTCCCATTCAATGTCATCTTCGATCCAAATATGATAATTTTTGCTCTAGCACGGGTTAATGTGACATTAAGTCGATGCCAATCTGTCACCAATTCACCTGGATTCCCGTCTTCATTAGATCTCACGAGTGATACTATAACACATTCCTTGTCACGACCTTGGAATTTATCCACAGTTTGGATTTCCACCTTGTGGTGGGAAATATATCTACTTAAAATCGAAAGTTGATGACGGTAAGTCGTGATTACACCGACCTCATTCGGATCTATGCCGGATAGCAGCAACGCATCGACATATTGACTGACTAATCTCGCTTCGATCTCGTTCTCAATCATGTTTCCACTGGCTTTCTCGCGAGCTGGAAGCAAGTCGGTATCGACAAATGATACTTTTACACTAGAACGTCAATAATCGTCAAAAAGAAGATAGATATACAAACCTCGGGTCAAGTAAATCTTTTATCCAGCAAGCGCGACTGCATTCCGAATTCTTGTGAATTTTAACAAGTGCACCATTAGCATCGGTAAGCTTCAGTGTACGTCTCGCAACCTGCTCGGTTCCACATTTCAATACACCATCATAGATCAACTCATTAGACAATGTCATGATATCCTCACACATTCTATACTGATGCGACAATATGGCAGTTGCTTCCGGATGCGCCTCAGATAGCAATCTGAATAACGACACGCCCAAACCTGCATTCCTTGCCGCTTTTTCTCGCACAAGCGGTGGTAGTTGATAGTGATCACCTACGAGGACAAACTTTCGTGCAAACGCAATCGGACCAATGCATACTGGTAGTGTAAGCTGCGACGCTTCGTCAACAATACAGTAGTCAAACTTCCGCTTAAGGAAAAGTCGGTTCTGAATTCCGAGCGCAGTCGTGGCTACAATCTTCGACCCGTAGTAAAGCTCGTCGAGGTCTTTGAAGTTGTCTGGAAACTTTGGTGCATCAATAGCATATCGCCGCACATCTTGATGGATCTTATTAATGGTTCCAAGTCTGAGTATACTATCACATTCACCTTTCAGCTTGAGTAGTATGTTGTCAACAGCAGAGTGCGTATATGACGTCAACAAAATACTAGCACCTTGTTTCAACAATGCTTTGATCATACATACAAGCATAGTAGTTTTACCAGTACCAGGCATACCCATGATCAAAGCATAGTCTGAAGCCCGGAGTACTTTGTCAATTGCAGTTACCTGATCTTCGTTTAATCCTTCTGTCGGGATTTCGACATTAGTAATAACATCAAATTTCGGTTTCTCGCCATCTACAATTAACTTCCGTCTGCGAGTGTCGCTGTCGTTGCTAAGAAGTTTAACCAAATTGTATCGGACTGCTGTCAGGCCATAAGTGAATTCGTCTTTATCAACCCGAAATGTTACTTCTGTCGACTTGTTCAACAACGGTGGACGTTCAGGAAACAATCGATCAACCGCAACTACAATTTCATCTGGCGTAAACGACTGAAAATGTCCAATTGCAATCGGTAGTCTTCCAACATTGTCAGACACTGTGATTGGATCACCTACCATAATATGACTTGAGGAGAACTTGAGAGAAAGTTTCGAATTAGGTCGTCGCACAAACTTGTAAAAGTACTTGAAGTGCTTCTGTGCAACTGCCAATTCACCACACCCAGAAATCATCAAGTCACCAAAGCATCTCGAATGGGATTCACGTTCTTCAGCTGACATGAGCCAGATCTCCTGTTTGAAACCGGTAATACTTTGCTCTTCAAGTGATAATAGACGGTCCCAATGAACAAAAAATTCTTTCTCTTTGGCAGTCAAATGACCAGTTAGCTCTTCAAACAGATCTTCCACGCCGCTACTCTCTGCAGTTCCATTCTCTTTCGCACTGTGATAGATGAAACATGAAGATTTCGCCATGCAGCCTTTGCAAAAACTGGGGAATCTCTTCATCGGTGCATTAACATTGGTTGACATAACTTGGCGGGCTACCTCATTCCGGCCCATAATCAATCCACGAATCTCCTGACGTAATGCAGTAATAGATGTCGTAGTTCCATGATCAATATAGTAAAGGACACCATATGTAACGTCCATGCCTACAAGTTAATAATCCATTTACTTTAAGAAATATGTTTCTTACCATATCTCTCGGATAGCAACAATGTGTACAACACAGTCTGTGCGCGATGTGACAAATTTGATTTGTTACGTCCAGTCTTGATCTCAAAAGGCATTACATGAGCACCAACAGAACTAAGCTCTGCAAAGACAGTCATATCCACGCTTCCTTTGAGGCCATACATTGGTGACCATATGAGCTCTTCGCTGCCAAAGACCTTCTCTAATGATAACAACGCATATTCCTCTTTGCTTTTCCATGCATATTTTTTGCCGTGAAAAAATTTACCGATCCATTCATGCATGCCCGAAAACCGTTCTCTTATAAGCTCCTTCACAGTTTCAGGTGAATGTTCCAGAAAAAACAACTCCTCAATAAACTGTGGAAGAGTACTGTCTAACGATTTATTCATGAAATCGATTGAGAACTGATTATTTGCAAAACATTGCTGAAAGATTTCGTGTATAACAGTACCCTGAATCATTGATAAGTTGATTGCACTTGGACTTTTAATTTTGCTATCCAACACTGCTTTCCGCTTGCAATTGAAATGTTCAGATACGGAGGTAATTGATACCAAGGTATCAGGCATCGTAACAATAATTCCATTATCATTGTCAATTACGCACTGCCCAGAAGCGTCAAACTCTCCAATAACATGAATGATATCATTCTCTAAAACTGTGGTGTCATTCCAGTCACCTCTCAAAATGACAAGAGCAGTATCTGCGTTTTCGCTAATCACATGCAATCGCTTTCTGTTAGCAATTATCTCTGAGTCGGTATGGTTCTTCTTACCCTTTCGTGTCGTTGAAGCTCCCCTTTTGTGATGTATTCACCATCAAAGACTTGACTGACTGTAAACCGATAATAACTTTTGAAGTGTACGGGCTGGATAGTCTAATCGTTAAAATCAGCCTTTATTTTGTTAATTGCAATACCGTACCTTTACGATTGTCTGTGTCTGAACGTTCGTTTTACTGATTAATGCATCAACATCAATGGCATTGAACGCCTCATCGTCGCTTAACCCATAGTCTTCTATTTCCTCCCTCAAAGGTTGTCCAGTGGCTTGAGAATGCAATTCCAAAACTTTAGCAAGGGCCTCATCATCGTCGCTAAGTCCATAGCTTGGGCTTCGAGCTCGTTGACGAGATGGAGAGTTTGATAATTTCTCTCTGTTTACTTGTAGCGTGCGAATATCCTCTAGAGGTTGAAGCTCAAAATCAGAAAAAATAAGATCAATGTGATTGTCAGTTATTTGCACCACTGGATCATTAATATTTGGTTCTTCTTGTAAGCTTGTAGCCAAGGCATCTGGAGCTGAACTAACGTGTTGAGCCTCTGCTTGTTCCACTTTATCAAGATTTGAATCGTCCGAGCTAATTGTAAAGTCTTCAATTTCAACGCTGGTCACAATTTCAGGTCGTTGACTGATTTGTGGTGCCTGTGTATTAAAATGTTCAGATGCGTCAGTAGTAGATTGATCGTCGCCTGTGCTTTTAACACTAGGTCCACTACGTCGTCGTCGACGTTTTTTGAGTGAAGTCGGCCATTCCGGCTCACAACTAGCCGCTCGCCTCGTTACTTCTATTCGAGAGTTAGAAGAAATAGGCTTGTCATCTGAAGATTCAGAGCTCGTCTTGTCGTACTTTTGAAAGAGTCTGATCGCAGGGTCGACCACAACTGTTGGTCGAATGTGATAATCTGAATCAACCTGTGTATTTGATTTTTTTGCTCGTCCCACGGTCGGAGTACCTTGGCTACCGTCAGCATTGTCTGATGAAGGATGAGGAGATATTTTCCAAGTTATATTTTGATTGATACGCTGAAGCTCAGCAGAACCAGGTACCAATAAGCCTACATCAGTCTTGTCGTCAGGATCATCCTTGTATCGGCACGCGTCTCGCCAAGGTTCGTAAGTCTCTGCAAAAAATGTGCCGCTCGCATTGTGATCAAGAGGCGACAATGGTATTCGACTCAAATGAGTTCCGAGTGGTTGCTTTGCCCCGTTAGAAAGGCTCGGAGTACGCGTCTGGTTGCTCACATTCTCTTGACCTGACTTATTCTCCCTATCATTGCTCCGAGTAGGCGACGACCTCAACATAACAACCAGCTACTTTTTTCTATCAAAATGTTGTGGGAAATCAGCTATTTGACAACTGAAGTATTCAAAATCAAGGAGCCTGGTACAATCTGAGAAGTCGCGATCGGGAGCAAAACACGGCTTCGAACGCGTCTCGCGGTCCCAAATTAGGTTTTCTAGGGCAAACGCGTCAGGAATATTGCTCGCTCCGTTACCTTACGTACTCTACTGGCTTTTGCGGTTTCTGCTGGCCATGTTATTCGTCACCTTGACATTTTTTCGGCCTTCAACAGCCAACTCAACAAGGAAATGTACATCCAGCAACCGCCTGGTGACTCGCTTGGAAAAGGATCTGTCTGTCGCCTTAATAAGGCTCTTTACGGCCCTCCGCACGGCTCCTCTCCGTTGGCAACGAACCCTCACTTCATTTCTAGTTTCTATCGGCTTCTCCTGGTTCACATCTGATCCTACTGTTTTCCGCCGTCGTCATGTTACTCTGGCAGTCTTTGTGGACGACTTTTTCGTCACCGCGCCTTCGTCCCACCTCATCGATGAGTTCGCTACTGAACTTAGTTCATGGCTTCGTTACAAGGACCTTGGTCCAGTTGCACACTACCTGGGTATGAACGTATCTTACAACGCCGGTGTTCCGTGTCTTTCTCAATTTGACAAAATCCGTGCTCTGGTCGAACATCGTGGTCTTTTGTCTGCCCATTCGGCGTACACTGTTAGTTGTTACTGCTAATGATAGTCTTGATGATCTTCACCATCTTCCTGTCTCCCCTGCGGCCTTCCGTGCTCGCCAACCACATGATCCTTTATCTGTCGGCGAGCGTGCTCCGCTCTTGGATGACACTGCCGCTACCCGTTACCGCTCGGCCGTTGGGACGCGTTGAGCTCACCACCAAGGAACCATGACGCATCAACGTACTCAAATCCGCCATGGAAGACCTTCTTCTACATATCGCCAATTTCATTCACCCGGACATCGCTTACGCAGTCAATCGCCTTGCCTCTGTGATGTCCAATCCGACCACTGTTGCGAACCTCTGTTTGCGTTACCTTCTTTGATACCTCGCCACTACTGCTCATCTTGGCTTGACTTTTCGCCGTGATACTTCAGAGCTTCGTCTCGCTAGTGATGCCACCTGGGCCTCCAACACCCACGCTCACTCCATCTCTGGCTATATCTTTACTGTGGGGGATGCCAGTTGGCTGGAGCGCTAAGTGCCAACACCCTGTTGCTCACACTACCACGGAAGCTGAATACAAGCGACTGATGTGGTTCGCGATCTTCAGTACATTAGGTTACTCTACGAAGAAGTTTTTGATGTCACCTTGTCTGATCCATGGCTATGGACAATCAGAGTGCTCTTAATACGGCTATCAGTGGAAAATACAGTCCGCGGAATCGTTATTTGCCCCTTAAAGATGCCTTTCGTCGTGCATGCATTGCGTCTCGCAGCGTTCTACCTCGTTGGACTCCTTCCTCCGACCTTCTAGCCGATGGCTTTACTAAAGCTCCTCCTCGACCAGTACATCAGGTTTTTCTTCGTCGTCTTCAGTTGACTTCTCTGAATTTATACTCTTTTATCATTTGGTCTATTGTCAAAATTACTATGCTGTGGGGTTCTTGGGCTATGTGTGGCTCGTTTGACTGTGTGGGTTAGGGCGTGTATGTACTGAGTATAATAAGGCTGAGCCAGATGCTTCCGCCCTTAATAAATCTACTCATCATCGAAATTAGACAATAATCGGTGATCAAGGTCACACAATACCATTACATATCCAAACTATTACGATAGCTGTATACGAAAATGAATGCATTGTTATTGATAATTGCAAAATATGTACATTTGTGATTGCTGCGTGTGTACAGCTTTCTACGTTCCAAGATCAATCCTCATTTGGAGGGAAAATGAGAGGTGCTAGATCACGAGTATATCTGACAGTCAATGGTATATTTGAAAAATAACGGCTACATAAGCTTACCTTTTCATCGGATGCTGAAAAGACGACGAAAACGACATGCTCGAGAGATTTTCCAGCATCAGACTCAAGAAACGAGCGTGCTGTCTTCAGCGCCGTGGTAGCAGCTTCGGTGAATGGATAGCCAAAAATCTAATACGGTATCAGCTTGGCTTTTAATGAATAAACTTATATGACACCTACACCAGTGCTTATCGAGGAAAATGCAATAGATTTGAGGCCATTGCTCGCGGCCAGTGCAAGCGATCTGTGGTAGCAGCTAGCCAGCAATGCTTCAGCCGTCTCCTGTGGATGCTGATAGTATACTGGTCCGACTGTATGAATAATATGCTTTGATGGCAAATTGTAACCTTTTGTGATTTTTGCATCCCGAGTTTCGCATCCGCCTAGCTTCGAGCATTCGTAGCCCAGCTGAGGTCCAGCTGCCCGATGAATAGCGCCATTCACACCAGCGCCGTCTGCAAAGCGTTATTTGCAGCATTAACTATAGAATCAATTGTGATTTTAGTGATATCGCCACGGTAGATTGCCACCTTGTGGTTGATTGCCTTTGATGCAGTCAATGTTGCTGCTGCTTTGGGCACCTTGAAGGCTCCTCTAGCGTAGAGCTTTGTCAAGCTGGGAATCGTACTCACTTCTACATTCATGATGCTAGTTCACGTCTCAATTGACCTTCTCCAGTGAACTAATGGCCCAGTATCAAACCTTTGAGCCATCTCAACTCGAGCCCTTCAGCTCGCTGCGTCGACATCATAAAATCATCGCCAGAGCCGCACACGAAGCTTCCGGTGTCTGGGCCGGGTAAATCATGTAGATATGTGCGTTCCACAGGCGAAGCTGTAAATGCTGGAGCCTCTCGTCGCATACATACCGATTCGGCGAAAACTCCGCGGCGTTTTCGAGCTTTAACTATTGGTTTGGGAGAACGAAACTGGGAGAAATGTAAGGAATTGCTCATCAACACGAGACTGCTTCCGACTGGATGTTGCCGACGTAAACAGCCAGAAAATCCTTTAGAAAAACGATTAGATTAGATCACTGTTGGAGATTGCGCTACAGGTGTTTATATGCTTGCTGTGTTCTCGATCATATAGTTTTCGCCGCGCTCTTTTGCTCTTTACATACTGTTGGTGCCAATCGCCACTTACAGTGATCCAAGACGATGAGCTTGCAGGAGCAGCTTGACCAAGGCTCGCTTTTTGCAACCTTAGGAAGCATCAATTTCACTAGATCAGTGAGTTTTTATTCCTCTGCCGGGCCCAATTCCTGTTGCTAACAAAGTTATGTAGTGCGATTCTTGCCGGTCTCGAAAAGTATATAGCAGGCGGATGCTGCCTACTTATTCCTAATATTAACGCTGATTTAGATTAAATGTGATCGTCAAGAGCCTTGTTTACAATGCACTTTGCGGGGAAGTGCGTGCGTGTATTCTACCCGAAAGAAGCGCAAGCGTCGGCAGCCTTCGTCAGGTAGCGATGATAGCGCTGCAAGCAAACAGGTTCGCACTACGTCGCCTACCAACAAGTCTGCGATTTCATACGCGACCACGGTTGATTCTCTTTCTGTGAATAGTGGTTCACCGAGCTCTTCTGATGCTGGTGATATCAGAGCTAGGCTCGGAGCTATTGAATACCATTTGGAAAAGCTCAACACTCTGTTAAAGCAACAGCAAGAGCAAGAAAAGAGAAATTCTATCTCTGACCGTACTTGGAAGACGTTCTTATGTTCTTCTTCCCATGATCGCATGAATCTCGTTGCGAAGGTCAAGGAGCAACTGGCTGGTCTCGGCGCCACCTCTATGCTCAGCCCACCTAATCAAGGAACATGTTCTCGTCTGGGAGCATCAGCTAGTACTATCAAAGCTATGATGAAGTGGCCTACCGAGCTTGACAATAATACTGTTGATAGCGTTGGTCTGTCGGAGGAAATTGCTCATCGGCTAGACATTGACTCACATAAGCCGTATCTGCCAGAGAAAACCAAGGGTTTGGAAATGATTGACGGTAAGCACCTTTGCCTTGTCTTTATAAACAGACTACTAATATTTGTAGGGTTCATCAAGAACATTCTTCCTATACATCAGATCATCAGCCCGCTGTTGGCTGTGTCTATTCGAAACGAATGCTATAGCCCGAACTTTGCATATGATAAACACTATACTCAAAAGCTAGCATGCGCCTCTTACATGATGATCCAAACTTTATTTAATGCAAAGACCGACGACGATAATAGAGTCATAGAGAACGAACTATTTAAAAATATTTTCCTTGTCCTGCGTGACGTCCGGGTTCTATTTACGCCGTCTCTTATGAACATCCAGGCACTCTTTGTTGCTGCTGTCACTGCTAAGCAAGTTTTCAACCCCGGCTTGTGCTGGGCAATTACGTCTCACGCTGCTCGTCACTGCTTGGATCTCGGTCTCCATCGCCAAATCATTGATTCGCAATCTAAGCCGGACACTAGATTTGGTGCTGATGCCGGTATGATTTACGACGACGACACACGAGCTCGTGACGAACGACTACGCCTGTTTTGGGGCTGCTTTGTACTTGATAAAATTGTATCACTTACGTTCGGTCGTGCACCAAACTTCCAGTCTAAAGATTGTTTAGTTGCTGTACCTCCTCCAAAACCGTTTATTCCTGCTGACAGGTATACAATTGGTTATGAAAAGTACCACCAGTCTATTTCTCTTGCATTTATGTACGATGCAATTTATTCTCAACTTTATTCAGCTGCTGCTGAAACTGAGCTTGCTCAGTATGGTCCAGACGGTTCGTCTGCACGTGTCCAAAGACGCTCAGAGATTGTCAACAAACTACATCAAGATGCAGATGCTATCTGGGAAGAGAACTTGTCTTGGATTTCTAGTGTTCGTGACTCTGGTGCGCCTGATGCGGACAAGCTTTACGAGAGTTTATTTGTTGAGGCTCGATATCAGCATGTCATTTGTTTAACGATGATACACCGTGTTCACGCTGCCATGTCTGCAGAATCTAAGAAGATATATTTGACCAGTTCCAGAGAAGCACTTCAATTATTTCTTCAAATTTTAGAGGTCCAACCTAACAGCCCACAACGAAATGCTGCCATCTCATGGGCCTTGGTCTTCCAGCCTTTCGCTCCGTTTTTCGGTGTATTCGGTGCTATGGCTGATTCTGGCGTCGTCACTGAGCGCGAAGAAGCCGACTTACAGGTGCTTCAGGATACCAGTTCTGCGCTGGCAGTTTTGAATAGTCATGCAGCTGGTAACGGTGTCATTCGCAGATTAGCTGATCTTGCCAGTGAATTTGTTGACGTTGCTGAGAAGATGATCGAGAACCGTCGGAAGCAACAAATTGCAGAAGCTACTCGGGTGGCTACACCTCAGCTGTTGCCAACACCACAACTTGTTGTTCCAGAGATCTCATTTCCGTTAGATGCAGATACTGAGCTTTTTACCGAGGTAGCCCGTGGACAGACATTGCCTTCATGGCTTGAATTTCTGTCAAATGAGAATGGCGAGTTAAACTGGCTTGAAGGTACTGGTGATATTTCGGTAGTAGAAGGTGATATGTCGTCGACGATGTTTCCCGGTATTGAACAAACAATAGACCCAGTGATACCAGTTGATAGTCCGTCTAATTTTGATCCAGACGTGATTCAAGAGTTTTTAAAGAGCTTTTCGGGAATATAAAGATGGATGTTTTTTTTGCTTTTGGTTAATGGGTATAACAGCAGAAAAAGAAAGAGGTAAGATAATAAATTAATGGGTTATTTACAAATCTATTATACATTGTAGAATCTTAGACCAAAAAAAAACAAAACGCCGCCCTTGATGTCCCTCTATGATTTATAGCATTTGATTCCGAGTTTCCTCGATTAAAGTTTGTGTAACCATCAACCATCGTTTTATAAGGGGATGCGATCTTGCTACGTCAGTATCGGAACTACTCGAGTCTTGTGTATTGTCCGCCCATTTAGGAAGAATATTGCCAGTTCTAGTGTCGACACTCCAGTATTTATCAGAAAACATGTCCTGCACGTCTAATAACTCCATTCGTATACTCCTCTCCAATTCTCGGATCTTTGTTTCTAGTACCCAGTGGTTCTTAGCTTGACCTCGTAGTCCTTGCAATATCCCTAAAATACGACCAGCTTGAATTCCAATTTCTGCACCTAATGGATATCCTTCATCGAAAGCCTGTTGCACCGACCCAGGTTTTCCCAGAGTAACTCCATCTAGATAGCCCTGCTGAGTGTGATCCCTTCTCAGTCTCTGTAAATCTGGAGAAAATGTATGTGTTGGATTGTTCAAAATAGGCGACGGAGAATCAGATTGGTAATTCAAATCATTGTCTGAAGGTGGTGTCGAATATGGTGTGTCCCGCGACTGCTCTTCGTTTTGATTTGAATCCACGGGCATTCTTTCATTCTGTTCACCCTCTGATACTGTCGAATCAGGTGAATATCCACGTTGTCGTATCATTTTGGCCACGTTATGATGAAAGTATATAAAATGCTCGGGGGACCGAGTCTGGATTCCCTAAGGTCCAACCAACCTCGAAATTCCCAATTTTTCTGGCAAGTGGGGAACTCCACATAAAGCAGGTCATTCACAAAAGAAGTCGACGGGTGATTATTTGCCTCAAAAGCAATTAAACACGAGTTATATTGCATATAGGAATGAGCATGACATTGGAAAATGGGATTTCTGAAAGGGGGACCAAACTTGGAGGCTCGAAAATGACACCTGAGCGTAAGGGTCTATACCGGAATTTCCTACTTGCAACCACATTTGCGTATTTCTCAGTCATGATTATGAAGAGATCTACTTTAAGTAGAAGATGTAAGTAGAAGTTTAAATCTGTGGTTTATTTTTTTAACTTTAGATATTCCAAAGTTCTTTGAACACAACAATAAACCACCAGTATTTAACAAATACAGAGAAGGAATTCAAGCAGTCTCAATCAGTACACTTCTATCGACTTCTTTTTTTGGTATGTTTGTGACTGGCACAGCACTTGTTCTTGATGTCCATAATCCAGAAGAATTTAACGCATACATGCGACAAAATCTCGGAGGCGAAGCAAAAGATGCCGAGCGGTCAAAAGACTTGGATCCGGAGATTACTCAATTAGAGAGTTCTATTAACACATTTTTGGACGAGCAATTGAAAGACATTCTGCCTGCTTCGGATTCAAAAAAATGAAAAATAGCCAGCGACGAAATATTACTATAGACATGCTGTATTTACGAACTACAAAAGATAGTTGCATGCGATTGGTACCATTTGTATATATTTAACCAATCTTTACTGTACATAGAATACACCCTAATATACACCTCATCCTGAATCAAAAACACACACAAAAACGCCTAAATAGTCCGTATAGTACCTCGACTTTGCTCAAAAAATTCAAGCTATTTACTCGACCTGCGCAACTCGCGCATGCAGCGAGCTTATCGGGCCAATTAGAAGTCCTTCCAAAACAGCATCCCTACTGTACATGAACTCTGTATCTTCTTCAAGTTCAGATCCGTCTGTGGTCACGATTGCATTGGTTACACTGTCAGCATCACATTCGAGATATGCGAACCTTATACCAGACTCTGGCAATTCCAGCTCTAGTTTAACTAGATTTAGTGTATCGTCTGCTTCAATCTTGGTTAAATATGGAACGCAGGATAAAATCGTTCGCTTGATATAGTCACGCACAAGTTGAGTGCGCACATGTCTGATAAATGTCTTCATATTTCCGGCTAAATATGTACTAGCAAGTGACTTTATTGGGATATGCCGTGGAATGGTGTGCTTGAATACCTCGTACTGATTTGTCTTTTCGTTTTTTGCAAATATTATGTAATGTGGAGTGCCAAATTTGCCTGCATGTTAGTAAAGGAACTCGAATCAATATTAGCGCACAATATACATACCAAGCGCAAACACTTCTAACCGCACGCCCAACAGTCCATCGCCATGCCCATGAAACGCCGGATCTCTGACCTTGAATGCTGTAACTCCAGTCATGCGATATAGGCTACGTAGTTGAATCTGCTGCTGTTCCTCAAACTTGGCGGCTATTGGGGCCATCAAATCTTGCCCGCTCCCGTCCGCGTCGCCTGCCAATTCGGATTTATTGATGTTTTCCATCACAGCCGTTCCAATCAGCTTCTCGGTTTGCAATCGAGTTAGTGCTGACGCTAGCTGTGCTCGTTTCTGCGAAAGAACTGCCACTAAATCCCCTAGTTAGCACGCACCACTCCAAATTGCCAGCTCTGGTTGCACTCACGTTCCGACTTCAGCGCCATGATGTCGGTGCGGTAGTTCTGCAGCGTAGACATTGCTCCGCCTCACGCTGATTCGGTCAGTTCTAATGTTAATCAAGTCACTAATAGCAGCACTATTTATTAGTTTACTTTGAATCGGTCGTCGTTGCCAAAGCAATAATCACAGAAACACGCCTAAAGAATTACGCCGGGTAATGCGGCTCAGCTGTTAACGCGCCTCGAGGGCCAAAATTATAGAACCGACCACGTTTGCATTACAAAGACGGTGCCGACGACGTGACCGACGCTGACAATTGGTCTTTTCTGGAGTGCAGTTGGATCTTGTTTGCTTTGCTTGGTGAGAAGAGCTGTGCTATTGCCCTTTTCTGCGACGCTTGACACCTGCCGAGCCTGACTGTTCGAGCGCAGGGGTAATACACCGAGCAGAGCATCCGACCGTGAGCCCACACCCGCCTCCCTCCCTTCGTCAAAGCTGCGAGTTTACCGCCCGCATCCCTGCCTAGATCCTTAGTTCCAAGGGTCCTCACGATCGGGACCGCCCGCTGTTCCAGATCAAGGGGCTGCTCAGTTTGTCACTGATGAGCTCGCCTGACATTGACTCGACATCGACCACCACCTCGCAGCAACGGCAACACCGACGTCGTCAGCCATTCAAGCAGGCGTCGTCCGCAAGCGATCCGGAGATGACAAGCTACTATGAGGAGGAAGAGTACGAGCTCCGGGAGCTGGCAGCATCGACTTTTGATGGATCGCATCACGTCGGAGTTCCCCCAAGGCACCGGTCGAGTTCGTCCAAGCTACCGCAGTACGACTCTGATTCTGATTTCGAAGCCGAGCGACAAGGCACGCCGAGTAAACGGCGGCATGATTTAAACGAGCCGGCTGGGTCGTTGTTGAAGCTGCCTCCGAACGATTTGAGGAATTTCGTACTGCTATGTGCACTGTACTTGTTGCAGGGTATTCCGGTTGGGTTGGCCATGGGATCAGTGCCGTTCTTGCTCAAGTCAAAGCTGAGTTACGGACAAGTTGGACTGTTTTCTCTGGCATCGTACCCGTACAGCATGAAGCTTCTTTGGAGTCCTATTGTCGACGCGGTTTACTCGCAAAGAGTAGGAAGACGGAAGAGCTGGATTGTGCCTATTCAGACTATTAGCTCCATGATGTTGCTATGGCTAGGAGCCAATGTTGAAACTCTGCTTGATAACGTAAGTCAAAATATCACTTGGGTTCTGATTAGAGCTGACTAACAAATAGGCCGAATCACACTTGGGGTTGCTGACAGCATTGTTTTTTACTCTTGTATTTTTGTGTGCCACACAAGACGTTGCGGTCGATGGATGGGCGCTGACACTGCTTTCACATCAAAATCTGTCATACGCATCAACTGCACAGACAATTGGTCTCAATACAGGATACTTCCTTAGTTTCACAGTATTCCTCGCATTCAATTCACCCGAATTTGCAAACAAATACTTTCGAACAGAGCCACTTGACTATGGACTAATTTCAATGAGTGCGTACCTCACTTTTTGGGGTTGGGTCTACTTGTTGATGACTGTCGGATTATTTTTTGGCAAACGCGAAGAAGTAACAAAAGGTAGAGA
This sequence comes from Myxozyma lipomycoides, assembly GCA_030564125.1. NCBI lineage: Eukaryota > Fungi > Ascomycota > Lipomycetes > Lipomycetales > Lipomycetaceae > Myxozyma > Myxozyma lipomycoides. Next base: position 14,505 of record JAJLTW010000021.1, read on the forward strand.
TGCCAAAGTTGGGATCAAAGGAGTTTATTCATCTATGTGGAAGATCGTTAAGCTGTCAAACGTGCAGCTTTTTATTTTGATACACTTTGTCGCCAAGTTTGGATTCCAAGCCAATGACGCGGTAACAAATCTAAAACTGCTTGAAAAGGGCTTGTCAAGGGAGGACCTGGCTCTAACCGTATTGATTGACTTTCCGTTTGAAATTATATTTGGTTACTATGCCGCCAAATGGTCAGTCGGTAACCGTCCGCTGCAGCCGTGGTTGTACGCGTTTGTCGGCAGACTTGGTGCTGCTTTAATAGCCCAACTGACTGTTGCGTGGTTTCCAAAGACAGGCGCATCTACAGGGTACTTGTTGTTCATTATTTTTGCACACGTACTAGGATCATTTATGAGCACGGTGCAGTTCGTTTCGATCAATGCTTTCCATACACAGATTGCAGACCCTACTATCGGCGGGACATATATGACTACACTGAACACGATCTCAAACCTTGGCGGACAGTGGCCTCGTGTGCTTGTTCTGTATTCGGTTGATTATTTTACTCGAGCAACATGCGAGCTTGATAGGTCTACCGCGACACCAGACCAAATTGCTACGTTCGAGCCATTCTCATGTTCGAGGGAGGGCGACAAGCAGCAGTGCACGGCGGCTGGAGGATCGTGCAACATGCAAGTCGACGGATACTACATTACAAACCTTATCTGCGTCACTGTCGGGGCTCTGTTGTTCTTTGGCTGGATCCGCAAGAAAATTCAGTACCTGCAGACGCTTGAGACGAGTAAGTGGCGGGTTGATCAGTGAGGATGGAAAGAAGTGCAGCAGCATAATTATTTTGGCCAAGCGGGCGTGCCCTATGTAAATTGCATTGATTAAAGGAGTTGTCTGATAAGACCTGCCAGAAGACAGGGGAGGGAAGTATGTAAATACAATGTTGGATAGTTATCGCCAATAAACGACCTGTTGTCATATCAGTGCGGCGCACTACCTATTACTTGGCAAGCAGTAAATGCACTATAGCCGGCTACATACGAACTATGCAGCCAATTTCTCGCGACATATCTATACTCATAGTTAACTATAGTTAGTTACGTCTAGTTAGTTACATATTATTTGCGTCCTCGTCTGCGCGAACCGGCAATTGAGGGTAAGGGCACTGCGAAGACGCGTGCCTGAGCGAGGCCCGTGGGCACGTGCGCGTTTTGTTTTGCACCAAGCCCCCACCGAGGGACGCGCCCCGGGTGGGAACAAGCACCGAACCGTTCGAGGTCGGATTTACGAAAAGAAGACGCAAACTGCACAGGTTTAGTGCTTATTGGCTGCTGGTGTGCTGCCAGATTATATACGCGTTCTTTTTAGTTTGGTTTCTTTTTTTCCACTCGTTTAGTTATCTACACTCTTTATATCTCGGCAGGATGATGCTGTTCAAGTCTGCATTGTTGCCGCTGCTGGCCGGTTTGGCTGGCTCTCGCGTCGTGTCTGCACTGTCGCCCATCACAATCAAGGACAACTACTTCGTCAACTCGAGCGGTGACCCATTTGTGGTGGTTGGCGTCGACTACCAGCCAGGTGGGTCGTCTGGGTACTCAGATTCGGCTTCGTCTGACGTGCTGAGCGACGAGGATGTGTGCCTGAGAGACGCGTACGTTCTCCAGCAACTTGGCGTCAACACTATCAGAGTATGTAGTCAAAACTTTTTGCATGACAAAGCAGTAATACTAACTATTCAATGTAGATTTATACAGTTAGTATGTGACAATGGAGAACATCACACTATTTTGGTATGTTTGCTAACTCACATAGGTCCCTGGATTAATCACGACGCGTGCATGTCCATCTTCAACGCAGTCGGAATCTACGTTATTCTCGACGTCAACTCGCCTCTTGGCGGTGAGTCTATTAGCCGTTACGATCCTGCGTCGACATACAACTCCGGATACCTCAACCGTGTGTTTGGTATGATCGACGCATTCAAAGGCTATCCAAACACCCTTGGGTTCTTTTCTGGTAATGAGGTTTTCAATGACGATAAGTCGGCGTCTGTCTCACCTCCTTATATTCGTGCGGTTCAGCGTGACATGAAGCAGTACATTTCTCTACACGCAAACCGAACTATCCCCGTCGGCTACTCTGCTGCTGATGACAGCCAGCTTCGCGTCGCTGGTTGGGAATACCTCCAGTGCGGCGGTACTGATGACCTTCTTGAATCACGTTCCGATTTTTACGGTCTTAACTCGTATCAGTGGTGCTCTGGCCGTGACAACTGGGCTAGCAGTGGCTATGGCACCTTGGTCACTGCATTCGCAAACTCGACTATCCCACTGTTTTTTTCTGAGTATGGTTGCAATGCCATCAGCCCCAGGTCTTTCGACGAAGTCACTGAAGGTGTTTATACTGACACTTTTATGAAGATTTTTGACGGTGGATTGGTTTACGAGTACTCAGAAGAAGATAACGAGTACGGTCTTGTCAACATCGAGAGCGACGGCTCAGTCAAGTACAAGCAAGACTATGACAACTTGCAGACGGCTTTCGCTAATGTGAGCTACTCGGTCGACTCTTCGTTTATCAACGGTCTCGATGTTCCCAAGTGCAATAAAAAACACATTGAGTCTCTTGACTCTTCGTTTAACGCTTCGTTAACTCTGCCTGTTTGCCCTGCACCGGAGATGCTTAAGAACGGCGGTGGTAACACAAACCTTGGCAAGTGGATCGAGCTGAACTCTACCCAAACCACATACACTATTTATGATAGCAACGGCGATGAGATTTCTGACACTTCTATCACCGTCGTATCTGACCAGACCTACTATTCCGAATATGGATCCAACACCACCACTACTTCTTCAAGCTCATCCACTTCAGCAACCCCAACAACTGTTTCATCAACTAGTATTGTCTCTGCATCTGCTACCGAATCGTCTGCTGCCGCCACTTCTTCAAGTGCTGCATCTAGCACTCTCGCGCCAGCTAGCTTCAGCATCGTTTCGGTCCTGACATTGCTCGGAACGATCTTTGCTCTTTGATTCTAACGTGATATGTTGCAATGAAGCATAGTGTAGTTTTAGTGTATCCATATTTTTTTTTTTTTTTTTTTTTTTTGGTTATATCTCTGGTCTTTTCGACTCTATAGCCGTGGCATTAGTTTTGGGCCACACCACCGTGAATTGTCTTGTGCTTTTCAAAATGCTATGTAATAGCTTAGATCTGTTAACGGACTTATTTTTTCTCATATTTGACCGACTGGTGTATTCCAACATATTGTACAAATTTCTTCACAAACACAATCTAAATTTACATTACTTTTTTAAAGATCCAACCATCTGCCCTGGTTAGACATCGTAATTACTTGGGATGCAGATCACATACCTTCTTAGCTAATGGCGTCGGCTCGTCATACGTTCCAAACAATTCTTTAGCACTACGACGCTCCGAGTCTTTTACTTTTTCAAAGTCCAGTATTCGGACACTAGGAACCTTCCAAATAACATATAGACGATAATTCTAACAATGTGAGCATAGTTGTACCATTTGCCCTAATTTTTCGTGAACGTACTTCTTCTCTAGATATCGGATTATTCAATAATGTGAGATATGTCAATCTTTTTAAGTCTGTGAGTCCGTCGAGTTCCGTAAAATTCGCGACCGCGTTAGATGTGAGCACGAGCGTGGTCAAATTCGCCACCGATTCATGCAATGTTGGTGATATATGTGATATTCTGTTACCAGCCAGAAGTAATCTTCGTAATCGTGGCAACCGTGGAATATTTGACAGCGCTGTGATTTCATTATCAGTTAAATCTATTGAATCATTTTGATCCTACGATTAGTATGCTACCCCTAGAAATAACAATAAACTCTGTCGAACCTTTGTGACGCCCAAATTTTCTATCACCGGAATCCTCAATCCTATTTTGAATCAGGAACCATTTCTCAAACAGCAGTGCACCAATACAACCAACCTCTAAGCAGCAGCTCTCGATCCTTGAGCGGGTTAATGTACGACGGGGCAGCTTCGATCAAGTCGACCGTGAGCTTCATTATGCAACGCTAGCGTCTAAATAGCGATACCTAGACAGCAAAACACGTCGTTGCACGTAGGTTTACAATTCGTATAATACAAACGGTTCTGACCAACTTGGCCTGAATATTGCAACTTCTCGACTCCGTCTCACAGTGCATCTCTTTTTTGGAATCCGCGATGCGAACTTCGGGGCCTAGCTAAAAATTTGCACGTGACTACATTTACCCGGCTACCTTTTTGTTTACCGCAAGGCCGAAACAGTCAGCGCGCAGTGGGACAAGCGCGTCGATGCGCGTGCAAAACGCAACAGAGCTATTACATATTCGATCACCAGCTGCGGTACATAGTGGTTAGAGAGCAATCAGGACAGTATACAGGTGTCAAAATGTCGGAGGGTTATGTTGAACTAGATGGCGAAGAAGCTGCGCCGGCCGGACCTATTCCGTTGACCATGCTCGAGGTATGTTTCGATCTTGGTGTTGTTATGGTGGCGACCGCTCGACAAAGACGCTGACAAGATACAGGGAAATGGCATTACTGCATCTGATCTAAAAAAGATTGTGGAAGGAGGACACCATACGGTGGAGTCAGTCGCGCATAGGTATGCCATTTGCTGTGTTGATTAGATATGATGCTAACTCAGATGACAGTGCCAAACGTTCGCTTCTCGAAATTAAAGGCATTTCAGAAGCTAAGGCCGATAAGTTACTCGCAGACGGTAAATTAACTGGTTTGATGTATACATGGAAAACACTATCTTATAACAATAATAGCTTTTAAACTGGTGCCTATGGGCTTCACGACTGCTACCGAGTTTCACCAGAGACGTAGTGAGTTGATCTCAATCACCACTGGATCCAGACAACTTGATACCCTTCTAGCTGGTGGTATTGAGACTGGATCTATCACTGAGGTTTTTGGTGAGTTCAGAACCGGCAAAAGTCAGCTGTGCCATACTCTTGCTGTTACATGCCAGGTAAGCTTGCGTTGCTGACTTGTTGTTGCCGTATTTCTTACTGACACTGCGCTAGTTACCTATCGATATGGGTGGCGGTGAAGGAAAATGTTTGTACATTGATACTGAAGGAACTTTTCGTCCCGTCAGACTGCTGTCGATTGCCCAGCGATTTGGTCTCAACGGACAAGAGGTCCTGGACAATGTCGCTTACGCCAGAGCCTACAATGCCGACCATCAGCTTCAGCTTCTCAACCAAGCTGCAGAGCTTATGGCAAGCTCTAGATTTTCGATTTTGATTGTTGACAGTATTATGGCTCTTTACAGAACCGATTTTAGTGGCCGTGGTGAACTTGCAGCGCGACAGATGCACGTGGCCAAGTTCCTCCGTACTTTACAGAGATTGGCCGATGAGGTACGCAAAAGACATTAAAGCTTAAACGATGATGATTAATTGTAGTTTGGTATTGCTGTCTTTATCACAAATCAGGTCGTCGCCCAAGTTGACGGCGGTGCGGTGTTCAATCCTGATCCCAAGAAGCCAATTGGTGGCGTAAGTAGAGCGACATTAGCCTAAAATAATTTTGACTAACAAAATAGAACATTCTTGCTCACGCATCCACAACACGCTTATCTCTGAAAAAGGGTCGTGGTGAACAGCGAATCTGCAAAGTGTACGATTCGCCGTGCTTGCCCGAATCCGACTGCGTGTTTACGATTAGCGAAGAAGGTATCGGTGACCCCAAAGACGAGGAAGCACAATAGGTTGCTGCTTGATTATTAATTGTGTTTTTTTTTTGTATTATGATATCATTGCTTAGTCTACGTTTTAACTCCCAAGACTTCATCTAATGACTATTTACTTAAATTATTTCAACTTTTAACACACTATACACAATTACAACATATATAGTATTATGCATAAAAACAAACCAAACCATTATCAAATACCTAAACCAAGCTTTTTTTTTCTTTAAATCCTCTCGACGCTGCCGGTTATATCAATTACAATGGGATACCCGCGAATTCATCGTAGCCCAACGACAGGTTGATGTTCTGTACACACTGCGTAGCAGCACCTTTCAGCAAGTTATCAATAGTTGCGACAACGACGACACGGTTATCAGACGAATGTACACCAAACCCACCAACTTCAACCCCATGCTTTCCAGAAATATCCTTCACCAGCGGAATCTCAGGAGTAACCTTGATCAACGGCTCACCAGCGTATTTGTCCTCGTAGATCTTGCGGATCTCACTGGATGATAGTCGTTTGTTTAATGGAATCGACACCGTAAGTGTAATACCCTGGAACCATTGAGCGACGTGAGGAATAAAGTTGACATCGTGACCAACATGGCTAGAAACCTCCTTCTCGTGAATATGATCAGTCAGGGCATATGGGATAAGGTTATCGCTCAGAACTTTGATGTCATTCTTTGGTGAAGGTTTGGTACCAGCACCAGAGTAACCAGAAACACCGAAAATCGTAGGTCGGCCGGCAAGGTAAGGCACAAGTGGAGCGATTGCGACCTGTGAACCGGTAGCGTAACAACCAGGGTTGGCAATGGTCTTGGCCTTGGCGATTACTGATCTGTCGTTAAGCTCAGGCAATCCATAGGCCCAGGTATCGTCAAATCTGAAATCAGCAGACAAGTCAACAATCGTACTCTTGCCACCTTCAACAGATTTGATAGTTTCGACAAATGGCTTACAGACGCCGTTAGGTAACGCCATGACCCAAACATCGACAGCACCATCCTTCTCAAGCTGTTCAATATCGGATGTTTGTAAGTTAGTGTACTTCAATGGAGACTTGCTATAGCCCTTCACATCCTGGCCAGCAAGCTCTCTGGAGGACACCTGAGACAACTCGAGGTATGGGTGGATGTTGATGATATCCATCAATGCCTGACCAGTGAATCCACGAGCACCAATCAAAGCAACCTTTGATGGTTGAGTGTTAGTGCCTGGAATATGCTTCGAAGAAGTGCTGTATGATCTAGAGTACGACTTCTTGAGTGCTGAAAATGGAGAGTTCCGACGGAACGAGGTCATTGTAGAGTAACTGCGTACCTGTTGACCGCTGACGTTGGAAGTTCCAGAGGCAACCGGTGTGATCGACGAGAAATTTTTGATAAGCTTACTGATCGCAGCGGGTTCCTCAACCCCATACCAAAACAAAATCTTGCCGTTGTGCACAAATGAGCCATCGGCACGATCAAAGAACCACGACGCACGCTCATTGTCTTCTGAAACAACCCATTGTAAAGCCTTGTTATCTTCTTGCAGAGCAGACCAAACATTCTCGGTAACATTGTTTTGCCAACCTTCCTTTGTAGCCACAAGCTTTTCCAACAGCGGAAGCTCGCCCTCTGATTCGTTGACAATGGCAAGAACCTCCAAGGGCTCATCAGCGTATGCTTTAAATTTCTTTTCCTTCAACGAGGCAACGTAAGCGTCAACTCCTTCCTCATTACCCGCAAACTCAGAATCACGAGCAAGTGCAGCCTTGATGGCATCAATCGACTTGAATTCATCAATATTGTTGCGCTTCAACAGCTTGTATCCACGACGGATCAAGGTACCAGCACCGGAGTCAGTAAACAGCTCCTTCTGCAAATCGTCAGTAGAAATAATAGCGACCGATGAAGAGCGGGGAAGATGCATCAACAAATCATGAATCTCCTTAATTTTGAGCTTAGTACCGTACTTCACCCAGGGCTGCTTCATCAAACCTTCATATTCCTCGTCCAAGTTGATCACACTGATAATCTCACCAGTCTCACCATGAACCAAACCACCCTTTTCATTAAGGTATACGATCTTCAGCGGCTGAACAACACGTGCAAGCTCACCGGCAGCAACATCAGCATTGACGTTCAAAATTTGTCCATCTGGGGTTTCTGCCAAAGAAGTCAAGATAGGGAGCGCACCAGCAGAGATTGAAGCCTCGATTGGAGTATGATCAACTGAAGTGATCTTACCAACAAGTTGATACTTCTCCTTATCCAAATAATCAGCCGAAAAAACGCCGCCAGTTATAGGCCTGGCTCTAACCCCACGCTTCTCGAGCGCGTCGACTAACTTCAAGTTCTGTTCCAAGAAACACCGACGCACAACAGACATAGTCTTTGGATCTGTGATTCTGATTCCATCAATATAATCAGGCTCAATTCCCTCAGCTTCCAAAATCTCGTTAATTTGCGGTCCGGTGCCGTGCAACACGATAGGGAACAAGCCCACGTGGTTCAGGAATGCGAGAGATGAGGCAAGGTCATCCAGATTCTGGGTAATAATTGCACCACCGACCTTGATAACAGCAAATTGCTGGCTATTAGCAGTTAGTGCGTAAGCTTGACTAAAGATACGCATTCAAATCCTGGAGATCAAACCCACCTTTTCACTGAGGTGAAGTAGCGGAGATATTGCTCGACTTCCCGCTTGCTACCGATGTTGTTTAACAGCTGGATAACAGTCGAACGAGTTGAATTATGTCGCAACTGCTGAAACTGGGCACAAGCAGTGTTCTCAGCTGTTTTGACCGAGCATACGGCGACAGCTCTTCCGCGGTTGATTCTGACCAACCGCACAGCAGCGCTGGTCAAATGCATTCTACCTCTGACACTAATCATGATGCAAAACCCATGTACCAGTTCCGCCGTATATACAAGCCAGCAAAAGGCACAGACAAAATAAAAGCCAAATAACTCTTCCGGGGGGAAGTAGCTGCTTAAAAATACGTTGCACACTAAGGTTTCTTGCGTGCTCACCTCCGAGCCAACTAAGAGTCAATGCCCGTTCACTGTGCCAATGTTCTTCACGGCTCCCGGGAAACTTTCAGGGAAAAAAAAAAAAGAAAAAAGGGTTCTCGCTATGCAAGAGAGAAGGGTAACTCTTGCGGCTGTTGTTGTGGCAACCACGCTTTGTTTACAGGCGCGCGGCGGTCTTAATGGGATGAGCGATGATGGCCATCTTCAGACTTTGAATTTTCGACAACGAACTGTACTGTTTGGCAGAGCCAGTGCTGGTTGACGCAGACGGCTGGTCAAAAATGTCTCTTCCTTTCTCAACGTCTCATTTATTCTCCAGAAACGACAATAGTCGTCGGACACAAGCAGCAGACAATGTGGGCGTCGAGAACATCTCGCGGAAGCTTGGGAACATCCTCGTCTCGCCTGAGAAGGGTCCCAAGTCTGGTTTAAATACACTGACTCCGGTCGACGAGAATAGTGCGGATATTACTTCTGTGTTCAAATTTGACGGAAAAGTCACCGACGAGAATAGATATGCGACCGAGAATGGATTCATTTCCTTGTCGAGACGCAATGCCCCATCTAGCCTCTCAGCGGAAGACTACAAGAAGATCAACGATTCTAAAGTTCAGAGAGTGGTAAATGCGTCGCAAGTTTGTGAGTTCAACATTGCGTTAGTGCTATGGCACGGCTACTAACTACAGTTTTTCTTGATTACTATTTCGATCTCCTCACTTATATCTACAACAGGCAACAGCGCCTTCAGAAATTTAAAGATTCAATGGCTCAGATGCCTCCGTCGCAGCACCATGCGCAATGGAGATCTTACGCAGGTCGCGAGCGAGCGTATTTACGGAAGCGTAGAACCCGTTTGCGTTATGGCGACTTCGAGATTCTGACACAGGTTGGTCAAGGCGGTTACGGCCAAGTGTACCTAGCTCGCAAGTCGGACACCAAGGAAATTTGCGCATTAAAAGTCATGAAAAAAAGACTATTGTTCAAGCTTGATGAAATTCGTCATGTTCTCACCGAACGAGACATTCTCACTGCTGCAAATTCCCCATGGCTTGTAAAATGCTTGTATGCGTTTCAAGATCAGGAAAGCATTTATCTTGCAATGGAGTATGTTCCTGGCGGTGATTATCGTACTCTTTTGAACAACACTGGAACTTTAAGCTCAAGGCATGCCAAGTTTTATATCAGCGAGATGTTTTGTGCGATTGACAGTCTTCACAAGCTTGGCTATATTCACCGTGACTTGAAGCCGGAGAATTTCCTGATAGACGCGACCGGTCACGTCAAGCTCACTGACTTTGGTCTTTCGGCTGGGATTTTGAGTAAAGACAGGATGGAGAGTATGCGTCTTAAGTTGGATGCTGTCAAGGACTTCAAGGTTACCTATCGTTCGCTCAAAGAAAGACAGTATCTCTACCGCTCCATTCGAGAGAAGGACGTCAATTACGCCAATTCTATTGTTGGCTCTCCTGATTATATGGCACTGGAAGTGCTTGAAGGTACTGCATATGATTTCACGATTGACTATTGGTCGTTAGGTTGCATGCTGTTTGAAACTCTTTGCGGCTATCCTCCGTTCTCCGGAGCTAGCATGCACGAGACATATAACAACTTACGATGCTGGAAAGACTACTTGCGTCGCCCAGTGTATGAGAACAATACATATGCATTTAGCGACCGTACTTGGGACTTTATTACTCGGTAAGTTCGACTTGATATAGCCAATAGTCTCAACTAATATTTAGTTTAATTGCAAGCGCGTCTGATAGATTGCATTCATTTAAGGAGGTAAAACAGCACGAATACTTTGAAGAAATTGACTGGGAGCACATTCGCGAGGTCAATGTAAGTTGGACACTGTACACATTTAAACGATTACTAAGTAAATATAGCCTCCATTTACACCACAGCTTGACTCTGAGGACGATGCAGGGTACTTTGACGATTTTTCTAACCAGGATGATATGGCCAAGTACAAGGAAGTCCAGGACAAGCAGGCTCAGCTGGAGTTGATGGCAGATCGCAGCGAGCAAATGGGTCGTAGTGCGTTTGTTGGATTTACTTTTAAGCATAGTAAAGCACCTTCAATTCTTGAAGATGGGTCAATAAATGCGAACCGCACTAAACAAATAGGTAGACGCGAAAACCCATTTGCAACTATATTTTAGTGATTTACGCGGGAGGGTTTGTTGTGCGGTTTTGATTTGGGAGAAAGGGTATGGTTTGAGTTATCATCAACAAGGAATTAAAAAACAAAAAACAGTAATAGCCCTTTGGTTCATAGTTATAGCTTAATAAAGTATTCGTTTTGTGTTTAAAGCGAGCTCTGTCTCCCAAAGAAGTAATTTATATTTTTCTTTTTTTTTTTTTTTCACATGTATCTGAATGAATTAAGTGAAACTAACTGTACACAATATACAACCCGCTCCTCAAACTTTTATTTATTTTTGCTTCGTTTTTCGTTCCAATTAACATCGATCGATTTAAGCCTTGCCAGCCTTGGCAACAGCCTTCTTGACAGCATACCGCTTCTGCTTCTTGAGGATCAGAACCTGAAATCTCTGGAAGTCGGACAAACCCCATCGTATCTCACGCGACTTGATCTTCTGTGCCCACGCGCTCTTGGCCCACTTCTCGTCAATCTCTGACTCGGTCCATCTCTTGGTGACCGCAGGCGAACGAGCACCCCTGGTGAGCTTAGCAACCACAAGAGGAGTCAAGGTCAACCTGGCCAGAGCAACAGCTTGTCTTGGGACGCCGGAAACGGGACCGTCAACGAGAACCTGTAAAATAACTGTTAGCATTCGATATTTTCTTTGTTGTGGGACTCATTTGCGATCTGGAATTAACACATACCCGCTTGTGGTCGATGATCTCGACGATAGTGGCCAGCTTGCCGGCAAAAGCACCCTTGGAGAGGAGGACAACGCGGCCGACTTCGACCAGACGCCACTTGGCTCCCTCGACGATAGTTTGTTCCTCAGACATTGTGACGTTGATATGTGATGTGATGCGTGAACTGGTCGAGAGTGTGTATCCGTGAACAATTTCTGGGACCTGGACCTGCACTGCTCGATAACCGGACTCACCCAAGCGTAGCAATCACGACCGACCTGTCTTCCCCCCCCCCTCCCCGACCGATGGGCGTGGTTTGAGCTATGTAGCCAATTTCGCAGTCACGCAATTAGGGCACAGCCCTAACACGGCCGGGTAAATTAGCAATTTGAGGAGGGTAAGTTTTTAAAAGCGAATTGTACTTGTATTTTTTATTAAGAGTCCCTGGGCACCTTTTATGAGTTGCTGTCAAAGGTATTGTCATGGTAATGCTACCGTCAGCACGAAGCAATCTTAAATGTGAGTATTTTTAAGCAAGGTATTTATCAGGAGTATGTATATGGTTTGTTTGTTTGTTTTTTTTTTTTTTTTTTTGATTTTTGGTATATGATGATATAATTTGCGCTTGAGTGCCGTTGGACCCGGATTATTGCCTAATCCATTTATGGGCCTTGGGTGATATGCGATCAATCTATATTCTGAAATGTTTTGGATGGCTAATATTATTTGCTACTGATACGATTGTCTTGTTTTTATGCGTTCAATTACTGGTGCTGATACTAATCAGGTTTAGATCATCGAGCCTATATTCCTTTGCCAGCATTATATTGATACCCTCTATATCGCTACTTGTGCAAGGTTTAACACTCTTGAATCTGCAATTATGCGTAAACAGTTAACGGTTGTCTACTGTATCAGTCCCGATATGTTAACGAAAAATAAATTTAGAAATACATTTGACATTTTGCATACAAAGAAAGCGAAGCAATACATCTTAAACATGCGCAACAAATTAAGACAAACATTATATAAAGAGCAGATATGAAACAACAAGTTGTGATAATCAATCAATGACTAAGTACTATTTTCAGGTTGGGGCATAAATCGCCCCCAAAATGACATTAAAACTAAGGCACCAACTTGTAATGCAATAGCAAGTTCATGAACCGGTTCCTCATCCACCTCCTATCCTAAATATAATCCCTACTGACCTCCTCTCGCGTTGTAATAATATTGGCGTCAAAGATACCGACTGCGATCTGTTGGCTTAAGTAAAATGAACAACAAGAGGGATGATGATGACAAGTAACAATATAATTATACCACTGCGAACGCGTTAACATCGCAACCACAAATCAACTCCAACTGCCGCCAAGCTATCCACTTACCCAATAATACACAATCGCATCTTCATGTCTTTCCACCACATGGCCTTTCGTGTACGATTGGCACCGCGTCTGAAGCCCTGCGCAGAAACAACCAGATTATCGGTCTTGTCCCTCAGATCTGTGATTCTTCCACCTCTAATAGTCAGTATTATCACTTAGACAAGACCCCCCCCCCCACTTTTTGTTCCCTCTCTCATATGTCTTATGCCATTATGCCATCCGACAAACGCACCTTTCAGCAACTTTATTGATATTGTCTCTCATGATACCGACCGTATCATCAATTTGCTAAACGCGCATTAGCATTAATCGCTACAACAACCACCAGGCATATTGAAGATATACAGGACTATGATCAGGTCATTGATGATGCTGAATCCAAGATCATGTATATCCACCGCCAGCCCAGCTGGTCGTTGCCCCTGACATGAACAATAAACAACATACCGCTTGAATAGCAGCGGTCTTGCTCGGGCCGCCTTCACTGGCCTGCGCATCATACGGGACGTATGGGTCATAAGGAGTCGTGCTTGAAGCCATGGCGTGAGTGAGCGATGATGTGATGGTGGTGGTGGTGGTGGTGGTGGTGGTGGTGGTGTTCAAAAGTAGTAGTCTATACAGAAGGCGCCAATTGGTGCAAACAGTGCCTGGCACGGATCTGGAATGTGAATGTAAATATTATCCCGAGAAACGTTGTATCGTTAGAGCTGGGCGCAAGTTCGTCAACACCTGGAAGTCGAAAGTCAGCCCAAGTAGGTATCCCCGGGGTTGCCACGGTTGCGGTCAGTAATAATAGACTGAACTGGATCGATCGCTTCTGTCTTTTTTATTTTTCTTTTCTGACGGTCAGTCAGTTTAGTTTATCGGGGTCCGTGTCAGCTGGCCTGCCTTGTTGCCTCGGTGGCGGCGGGAAAACGCGCAGGGCCTGCGGTCGGTGGCGGAACCGCGGTACGACACCCTTGAGACGCGGTCGGTCGCGTGAAACCCGAAACGCGTCGCGCGTTGGACGGACGCATCGATGCGACGCGTAAAGCCAGTCGATAGTTATGTATGTATGTATATATGTATGCTTGGGCTCCGGGCTTCTTCACACACCGCGACACTGTTCAACGATCAGGCAAAGCCAGCATGTTTTACTCCCAGGATATTTTGAGTCGAAGGTCGGAAGGCCTCAGCACCGCATGGTAAGCTGGATCTGACCGGTTTGCTCACAATGGGCGCGATTTTATTAGTTACTGACTCGGCGGCAGGCTCATGGCGACGCTCGGGAACAGGTCTGCGCTCAAGAAGATATATCGAAAGGTAAGTAATAACAGCCATGTTCCTGGCGCACTGAACTAGGCTAGCTAACCGAGCAGGAAATTATGACTGTTTCTATTCCGAAAGCATGTAGCGTTATCCTGGATCCGCCGCATCCGCTAGCGCTGCGTCTGAGCTCGAATTTGCTCTATGGTATAGCCTCGATCTTTGAGCAGCAATTTGATTATTTTTATGGTATTCTGGGTTGGTTGTGGTTTACAAGTCAAGTAACACTGATACTTTTTAGGAGAAGCCATGGGCTTACATGTGAAGCTTCGACGATCCGACGCAGTATCCGAATTCAATGCGACATCGAATCTAGATTTGCCTGCCAGAGCCAAAAGGTGCGAAAGACGGTTTTATTTTTTTTTTTTATTTTATAGTGAAATTTTTGACTTATATATTGGTTAGGCACAATAATGTTTTGGCGAACGATCCGCTCTTCACTGTCGAGTACGGACTTTTACCTCCATTGCCGCCGCTGATTGCAGACAATGTGATGCCGTCTACTAGTTACAGCGATCGCACCATAATCCCTAGCTCGCTTCCGAGCGAGGCTAGTGATGGGTTACAACCGTCTAATGATTGTGTGCGATTGCAAGATCAAAATAGCTTGATTTTGTTGCCGGAGTATGAGACGCGCGACTACACATTTTCACTGCACGGTGATCTTAGTCTGGATGACGATCCAGGCTACCAAGATTTTGAGTTTAACGATCAAGGAGCGGTTTTTGACATGAACAGTGGTGATAATATGTTGCCATATGACATTGACTATAGTATGACCGACGTCGAGAATAAGAGTGGTGACCAATATTCTGACACGGGTGCTCACAAACCTGTCCGTCAAGGCGTTCAATTCATTTATGATGACAGTGGATATCAGATAGAGGAAGGCGAGGCCTTTCAGATACGTCGGCGTAGTGAAACTTTAGATAATATCGGTGCTCGAGCTCCGAAGCGTCGAAGGCTCAGTAAATTCGACAATAAGACGACACAACATATGACAACCTTGCGCCGACAGCGAGATACGTATCTTGCAGAAATGGAAAGACAGGTCGAAGACCAACTTGAACGCGCTCGTAGAAGCGAGATTCGTTCGCAATATGTTCCACAGCTTGTGTTTTGGGGTTGTTTGAAAGGCGAACTTAACGTGTTTGCGACTCTGGTGCAGTCACATAACCAGCTAGAGCAGCCAGCTGTAGCAGATGATTTTAACGATAGTGCGGATCTGGACATTGCTAGAATCGCAAATGATTATGACGCTATGTATGATGTTGATTATGGATACGACAATGTGCCGATGGATAGCATTGAAGTTGCTCGAGGGGTAACTCCAGATGCCAACTTTACTATTGGAAGCTCGTCTCTGATTCTTCCCTGGAACGCTGCGACTCCGGAAAGTTCAACAAGACGAACCAGTAGCAACGGCGGCGGTCGCATGAGTGACGGTCCCAGTAGACGGGAAAGCGCACGTTCTCGCCGATCAACTTCATTATCGGTTATGGGCGCTATGGAAAACCTGGTTGAGGCAGAGGATGACATAGCCTCGAGTAAAGGTAAGGTATATGTCGATATTCAAACCACGGATTAACGACTAGATTATGACCGTGCATTGGATATTGACGACAGCGTCAGTACTGTAGTTGAATTTGCTCATGTGATTAAAAAAGAGACAAGGAATTTCTTTGAGTGAGTTACCTGATAACTGTGTTTTAGACAAATCTATGCTGAGCAATTAGTTTCGTCGTGATGAAAATGGATGCTCAAAATTTGGATACGATCCAATTTGAACAGATATTGGAACCAAAATCAAATGACAGATCTGTTGCAGCACAGGGATTTATGCAATTACTTGCTCTTGCGAACTTTGGTGTGCTGGAAATTGACCAACCCAACCCCCTAGAACCCATGAATATCGAGCTTTCTTCTGCTTTGTTTGATACATGATATCTTTCAAGATCCCCTTATACCTTTGCTTGACTTAATAACGCCGATTAATTTTTGTCTCAAAATTTCTGATCATTATCTAACTACATGTGATTGAACGATCTATTTAGGCTAGCTAAAACTTTTGACCAATACAAATCTTGCCCAAAAAAAAAAAAAAAAAAAAATAAGGATCCTGGTTCGTGAAAAAGTACCAAAAGTCTGTAGTAGAACTAATGGTATTCAAAACAATGAATAACGCCATGACTTTCGACCACTTATATACATACATAGTCCTACAACAACAACTATAAAACAATGCTTGTCTAAAGATTATTTCTGGGCCACTTTGCGTCTTTTTGAATCTCTCGTCTTCTTAATCGCCGGAAACTTGTTGATATAAGCATCTATAGGCTGTGGTTGTGACGGTGAATCCGATGCCAGTTTCTTCTTGATGGGACGACTAGTCCCGTGTTGAGACTTGAATTTCCCTGTAAGGTCGCCGATTCGTGGTATTACTCCGTTTGAATAGCAAGCATGCTGCGACTGGGTAGTGACAAAATCTGTAACCCTGAACCGTGTAGTAAGCTCGTGTTGCTGCTTGACTGGTCCAGCACTTGACCAGCCCATGGAAGATGTCTCGTAGAACTCTGTAGGCACAAATTGCACGATTGATTCTTGCTGCGGTACTCTGTTCACATTATGTGCTACAGTTTCTGACTCCAATGTTCGCCCTACACGTTGCTTCGTTGCTCGTGCGATATCGACTCGAAACATGCCTTGCCCTTGCACAGTCTTCTTTTGCCCCGGTGCTTTGATTAGACCACCGCTACCATCTGCCGGTCGAGTCTGGACGGTCGTTGTGTTTGTTGAGATAGGTTGTTCTACGAAAAAGGCACTATCGATCACGTCTGTATCTATGAACTTCTCGGGAACCGACGGTGCAGTCGTGACCATTGCGTCAAACAGATTGACTGTCGACGACTGCATTGTGCCTGGCTGGGGTTCAATTGCGCGTACTCGAACACCATACACAGGAACGACGATTGCCCACAAAGTCCCTGCAGTTCCCAAATTGCACACTCTGTGACACCACAAAGAAAAAACCAACAACAACAACAACAAAATAAAACACCCGTCGTCACTTCTATCGTCTCCGGCAAGCCTGATAATACATGGCGGTTTGTCGACGGTTGGGATGAAGCCTGCCCGAAATTCGAAAAATGCGAAACTCGACAATGAATCGCTTTAATGAGCTCCCCCAACCAGAACCCCCACCCTGGCCTGCCTGGGGTCCGGATGAACTTCTTTATCGCCGACATAGGGGCGATGGCCGCTTCCACGAATGATGCTTGCTACGGTGGATACAGGCCTGGGTCTGATCTGGTTTGATTCTGTCTGTTGACAAGCAAGTGAGGTGCGGATTTGGAGCCTGTTCGTTTTCTGCAAACATACGTAAGTTGGGAGCGCTACGTGGTTCCAGCGGAGCGAGATTGTCCTGCGTCCGTGAGAGCTGTGGGACTAACATGAACCAGGAACAACGGCAATTTAAGAGCTACAGCCCAATATGTCGGGCTTAGAAAGTAAGTGGATTCAAGCCTCTCGCGTTTGGTTTGATGGTTGTGATTGCTAATGCTTGATTAGAGTCGCTTTTCCAGCTTAAGGTACACAAAACTGTTTTGTACTATTGCAAACAATGTCTCTAACGTCGGGGGTGTAGTTTACGGCAAAGCAATTAAACAAGCAAGCGAAGAAAGCACAAAGAGACGAGAAGTTGGAGAAAGACAAGGTCAAGAAGGTGGGTCGATGTTGAAGTTTCTAATTTGCTACAGACTTAACTGTTCGAATCAGGCTATTCAGGCTGGTAACCACGACATCGCCAAGTTGTATGCTCAGAATGCGATCAGAAAGAGCAGCGAACAAATGAGCTTGCTCCGGTTGGCATCAAGAATTGATGCGGTTGCGAGTAGAGTACAAACTGCTGTGACTATGCGAGCAGTATGTTTCCAACATGAGTTTTTTGTGTTTGCAATTTGTTAGCTAATTTGTAAGGTTACAGGAAATATGGCTGCTGTGGTGAAGAATATGGACCGTGCTATGGAAAGCATGAACCTTGAAAAGGTACGGGTTCGCAGGTTGGTTTTTGCTATATTTAATCACTAACAATTTTTAGATGTCTATGGTTATGGAAAAATTCGAGCAACAGTTTGAAGATCTTGATGTTACAACGTCGTATTACGAAGATGCCGGTCAAGTATCAAACGCGGTCGCTGCTCCACAGGAAGAAGTCGATCTATTGATGCAGAAGGTTGCAGACGAAGCCGGACTTGAGCTTCAACAGAATCTTGAATCCAATACCCCAGCTGCAGTTCAGGTCGGACCGGTCGCTACCGAAGTTGAAGAGGATTCGCTCGGAGAACGACTACGCGCGCTCAGATCATAGTAGTGTTTTAGTTGTGTTTTATCATTACTTTTTTTTTTCTTCTGGTAATTGGTGTTATAGTACTTTTTTGTTATTAGTTTATAAACGCGATCATAGTGGATAATTGTAGTTAACCATTTAATTATTATATAATAGGAAACCTAATGTACAAAAAAAAAAATAATCCTGCTGCTAAAACATCACCTTTATCTATACAACACGATTGCCGGCTTAATCTAACAGTTTCTTTTTCACAATTTCGTAAGCCATTCTTTTTCGCAGCATTGGCATATCATCTTGCGAAAATGACAAAACTCCGTCTCGTGACAATACTTCCACAGTTTTACAAGTGAACACGCCACAGTCGTACCCATTCTTCTGCATCGGTGAATCCAATGACACATAATCTTCCCAATCGCTAAGATTTCCAATCTTGTATCCTTGCTTGTCTGATTCGCCCTCTATATATTCCTGAAATTTTTCAAAAGCATCGCGAGGTCCACCCCCTAAAGAGTCATAATATTCAAACCTCTTCCTTTTTAGATTGATCATTCCCAAACACCAATGCGCATTGCCTAAATTGATTGGAACAAATATATAATCGGTTTCCGATAATACGAGCTTGTTTCGCTTTGCCCATCTTGCCACGCCCTTATAGCCATTTTGTGAAAGTGCAGAATAGAAATGCGTAGTATACACAAACGCTCGGGAATACTTAGCTTTTTTCGCTGCCATGTCACGACTTCGTTGTGTGATAAGCTCCAAATAAAAATCAATAATATTATCATTCAACCAGCATCCATCATTAAGTGTACGAATATCTCTACCAGTAATATCAATCCTGAACGCAGATATTAGTACTTGCTGTAAGCCGGACCGATTACATGACTCGACCACATCTAACTGATCTCTCAAAAGTGGTTTTATAATCTCTTTCTTGGGCAGGCGAAGAGCTTCAATGTATTTCTGGGTCTTCAAACGATCTTCTGCAATAGACCTCCATGTTGGATATACTCCAAGGCTCACTGTGTCTCGAAGTGTACCCAAAAGAAGTTCACGACTCTTTTCCGGAGTAAGGCCACTAGGAATAGGTTGTTCTGTGTATGACCGCGTAGGTGAAGGATACTTCGACTGCCTTGCATACGGCGAAAGCGAAACATTAATTGCGGAATCCCCAAATCGACTCCTGACGGCCACTACTTGTATGTCGTTTTTTATTGCCTGTAATCGATTCCTAGTAGGCACCGTACGGGGCTTGCTTATTTTATAATTCAACGAATTTCTCCATTTTGTGTACCGATCAGATGAATAGTCCGAGAGTGTTGACGAATAATTAAATAGCGACGACCCAGGCGTTTGAACCGACAGATCACTCGCAGACAACGTCTTAGGGGTCTCGGTCATCACATTGCTATGGGGAACATTATCTTTGTTTGTCCAGTTAGGCGCATGATTATTGCTTGATTTGCCATGCCGTCGGATACGGTTTGTTAATTGCATTTGTGTCTGATATGAAGTGGTTGCAGTAAGTTCCCGTGGGTCCTCTGAAAATGCAGTACCATATGACCCGCTAACCATGCTTGTTACCGGAAGAGGTGGAGGCACTGCCGCAAGTTCTCTTCGCGAAGATATAGGTTTTGAATCCGACAATTCTTGTGGCAACGCCTGCATCCGTAATGTAGCATTCGGTGACAAAATTTTATCGAGGTCCTCAGAGTCTATTAATCCACCAGATGTAGCAGTAGTGTTTAACCTAGAGCGCTGTGCTGTAAAGCTTTTTCTAACAACCGTCTTCTTCTGTGTATTCTTAAGTGCATGCAGTGGATCCTTCTTCACCTTACGCTCAGGGTTCTTAAACTTTGGCTTTTTGCTATGTACTGCCAAGTCGTCACTCTGGTCTGGATTTGGAGAATTGAAATTGAAGAGTACGTATTTTGGATATCGTGGTGGAGGTACCTTGTTGATTTCATTTGAAGATTGCTGTTGAAGCTGCGGAACAGTATTTACAGTACTTGTTACATCAGTCGTTTGAGGTCCTTCTGGCTGCGACTTGTTCTCATCTTCAATATCATCTGACCTTTCTGGCTGTGGAAAGCTACCTGGGCTAGAAGAAGACTCTTGAAAAACGTTAGCTAGATGAACTTTTACAACAGAGTGCACTTACTAGGCGGCTCGGTTGCACTAGACGCTGCTTTTAGCTTCTTTGCATCTCTCACAGGGCTCTCCAAATCATCCGGACTGACTACCGTGGCATCTGGGTCTATTTTGTCAATATCAACTCCAACAGGGACTTTGCTCTCTGTACTCACGAAAAATTTGATCCACAAACAAGCCGACGCTAGCGACAGCTCGCCTGAGTATGCTAGGTATCAAGCCCGAAGACCAGCCCTTGTTGGCTCTAGACGAGCCAGAGTCGTTCGTCGCAGCTGCGTGAAGGCCAGGGCTTGGAGCCATCATCACAAACGCACTGGAATGGCTCCGCTTCAGCTGCGGAAGCTCGGCCGCCATGGAATCAGATGAGCGGCAAAGCTAATATCCTCGACAGCAGCGGATTCTATAGCTGTAGACAGCAGATAGGTTCTTTTCTTTCTTCGTTTCTTTCGAGTTACAAGAAGAGATCACAATGTTGTTGATCGCCAAATATGGGCGTTTTAGTCGCGAACTCGACTCCTAGACAAATTTACCCGGGTTGAACTCGCCATTCCCAAACGCACCGAGAAGCTGTCATATCAGTTCGCGAGATGAGGACCAGAAGAGAGAGCCTGGAAGTGATGAGAACGTGAGTGGTTTAAAAGGTGCTGTTTCTACATTGCGCATATTGCATAGCGTGCGTTTCTTTGCAATTAAGTCCTCACCTGGAAGAAGTGCTCGTCATTGAAACATGCTTACTGTTACGATAAGAGGGCCACCAAATGCCGATTTTGTGGTGGGATATCCCGGAGTCGACGCTAGTCTTGTATGTGGGGAAGGTCTTGATGACGTTATGCGGTATTTTTTGTTACTAACAGCTTAGCCTCGGCTAGTCGGTGTAGTTGAGGTTCGGTCGTCGGATCACCAGCCGTTCAGTCTACGGTCACTCAGGCTCCGACTCTACCGCACAGAAACAGTATATGTGCCTGCTGGGCCTCTCGCAATTACACAGACCAAAAAGGCAGCATCTTTTTTAGTAGGGAAAGAAGTGATTTTGTTTAATAGTAGTATGACAACCGCAAAGTCGTATCTTGCTCTTGATCTACCGTTTATATATTATTTACCCTTCGGAGACAGTTCAGTATTACCATACTCAATCAGATTCTCGAATGAGCTTAGAACCGAATACCAATTACGTGCTGAGTTTGAGGCACCAAACAGTCCGCCACAAGCTGTGCAATGTCCAGTGACAATTATGAGATATGACACCATGTCGTCATTTGGAGAATACAGAAAGCCTGTTGTTGTAAGACTACAGTCGCTTGATAGCATTGTTACGCAGGTTGTGGAGATGAATAGGACATCATTTGGTCCGGGAGATCTTATTTTAATCACATGGAGCATTGAGCCGAATCTTGATTATAAACGCAAATCAAGCAAGGTCAAAGTACAAGGGGTCAATTTAAGGATTGAAGAAGAGATTAAATTTTTACACAACGATGAGCCAGTGACTAAGATCAGAGAATTACTTAACGATAAGTTATCAGTTGGAAGCATCAAATTAAGCGACAGCGGCTCTCGCTTTGAAATTTCGTGTACGTTCCCGATTCGCACAACTCCGACTAAAAATGACAGTATAATATCAGAAGATGTAGGACGGCCGAACAGTCTTGCGGAGTCGTTCACAACAGAAGCCCAACTCTTCTCCTTGAAGCACACCGTGGTAGTTGCGTCCAAGTTGTCAAATTGCAAAGATATTGAGATGCGGATACCAATTGTCGTCTCGCCGTTTGATGCCGAAGTATCTGACGCAATTCTTAATGAAATTGTTGATTCAACAGCAGTGGCCGCCCAGACGAGTGCAGCTGGAGCTAGTCAGCCACAACCAATCATCATTAATCCAGGTAGACCGGATCTTGTAGTGCATAAACTGGGACTATTGCCCAAACCGAACGGCAAAACTAGAATATTTTTACAGTAGAGGTTACTGTCTTTGGGTGTAATATTAGCAGGAGTTGGGAAAGAATGGTATTTTATTGTATAGAATTTTTTCTGGAGAAAATATAAAATTGTACTGCTTTCATTTTGTAAATCACATATAAACTATGTTATCCTTGCTGCGATTTTCCGTGAATTTTCGTTGAAACTTTAAATCGAAGTCAGTCATCGCGCGGCGGTCTCAAATTTGTAAACGGTTAATTACTGTTAGTTAACTAACTTAGATATCCAATTATCTCAGCGGTCGACTAAAAACCAAACTACATACTTTTAAGAACTCTGAAACAATATTTTAGTTGGAATATCACATACTACTACAAATATGGATCTGCTTGATCGTGATTACGAAGAAAATTTAGGTGGCTCGTCTAAAGAGCACGAAGACGACCAGCCATCAGACGACGAACAACAAGATTGGCGAATGCTTGCTGCTCTTAGCGGAACGAGGTAATTGTTTATGGATTATGGCTTTGACATAAGTTGCTAAAACTCAATTAGTAAGAAAAAGTCTTTGCCTAAGAGAGGAGAGAAAGACTTTGAGCCTGTTGGCACCAGGCAAGATTCAAAGAATCTCGATGATAGTCGCAACGCAATGTTTACTGCATTGGATGGTGAGCGACAACATACAAAGTGAGAAACCAATACTTTGACATTACTTATATACTAAGGATTTACAGCAAAGTCCATATTTCCGGATTATGGTTGCCAGACATACAACGCGCTAAAGTCATCACTGCACGTGGTCCGCATTTCAGAAGCATCGGCAAAGCTGATTCCACTGGTACAATATTTTTGCTACCAGAAGAAGTAATTTATCTAGTTGAACGAGGTAGTATGTCACTGTATACTGCTTCTGGAGAACACCCTATAAGTTTACAAGGCTGCTACGCTGCTTGCATCCCATTTTGTGGTGGCCATGATCGTTACCTGATATATGCGTACCTTAAACGACTAGGATACATTATTCAACGGGCTGATACATTCGATGGTATAAAAGGGATAGGAATCTCGCGTCCGCAATCGCTGTCTCTTTTGAGTCGAGTTGCAAACACAATGCGCAGATTTCTAGGCTCAATAGTAAATGCCTGCACCCAGTTATTCAAGGCACGCATACCATCATTTGGACCTGTTGTGTGCGCTGGAGCATGGAGTTCTTATGGTAAGGAGAATGGATTTTTTACTGTGATAATTTGCTAAAGGATAGCTGCGATTTACAAGGAACTACAACTGATTCCGTATCATACTCATCATTCAAACGTTGTTCGGACCCAGCCATCAGCGCTTCCGTTTGCTGTTACTTACAATATCTGGAAGCCGCGTCCAGTTTTCAAGAAGTCTGCTCCCGGTGAACCCGACTTTCGGGTTGTAGTTATCAAGTATGTCATTTTCTTTTGTGATTTATTCGCTATATTAACCGTGTGTCAGTGCTCAAAAGGACAAATTACCGACACTCAATCAACTGAGCGGTTTGCTAGATAGTGTTCCGGTCTCTCGCGATCCTGAACAATCGAAAATGAACGAGTTGCTCAGAGATGGTTACAAAAACATTATTATTGGAGCAGTCGACTGTGGAATATCCACATTTTTATCGTTTGGTGATGTTTCATTTGGTGACCAAAAGCTGTATGAGAATATGGCCAAGACAGCCAAGTCACAAAAGAGGCGACGCACAAACGTCAAGTCTACACCGCCAGCAGAATCTAAAGAACATGTATGATACGTAGCGCATTACAACTATGTATGCCATATAGTTAACCTAGCAAACTTTTCTGTTCAAAAATTCTATTAAACTAGACGTTTAAGTCAGATATAACCCCAGCAACAGAACAAATGTGTTCACTTACCATCCAAATAATCCGCTGCTACCAGTAACTCGAGTGCAAGTTCTGGCGGAACGTCGAAGTCGGGTATTATTCCTGGATTATCCGAGTGCTTTAAATTGTAGTAAAGATAATCACACACTTTCTCTAACAGAACACCACTGAACATTAGCCCAAGTCCATTCGACAAAATACCACCCACGTACTTTATATTTGGTAAAACCACTGTATTTTCTCGATTCTCGGAGAAATTTGAATCAGAGCTCAGCATGCTTTTGAGCGTACCCGATTTCGCTGCTGCTTCTCTCAAGATTGCGTAAGCAAACCCATCGGAAGAAACAAGCTTGACATATCCTTTCAAGGCTGCCGCGCTTTCAGACTCATTAGCCATCTCGATATTACAAGTTTTGCAGATCAATTGCCTTTAAACCAACCGTCCTTGACGCGTGGAAGACGCGACCGAAGCTGTCGTCGGTTCCCGATAGTTGTGTTTACCCGGCGCAGCAGCGGATAGCGAGCCATCTGGACCTTCAGCTGGATCCGAATCAACAACCCACTGTTGGCGACTAGTAATACCAACCTGAAGCAAGTCCAACACAGTTAGTTGCATGTCAGCTCCTGCGCTAGCAGATTGATTGCAGTATCGTGCATCTTTTACTCCTAATTTCTTTTCACTGTTCAAGTGTTGCAGCTTACTTGACGTCAAGTTGGCTCGCCGGCATATTATTGGGAGCGCGTAACTTGGTGATCTAGGCCTCAGCCAACGCCTGAACGCACAACAAACGCAGCATTTCAATTTATCGGCTATCCTGACTGGATAGATGTTGTTGTTATGGGCAGTCAGATCTCCCGAGTAACGCCATCAGCGCCGACTGTCGCTATTGACTCGTATGTCGACGAATTGGGAGATGTTCAATACGATAAGACGTGCGGATCTGCTCGATTCTTGAAGACAGTCAAGGGCCGTCATAAAAGCGGACGAGTCATAATCAAGATTTTTATAAAACCTCTAGCAAATCTGTCATTGCGGTCTATCCAGAAGAATTTATCGTGTACGTTATATACTGCGCATGGCTTTGCGTTCGTGCGCTGATTCTAACCAAATTATAGTGGAACGGGAGCGATTGGCAGATGTATCACATGCAGTAGCGTATAGTAAAATCGTTGAGACTGAAAGGGCCGGGTATCTAGTCAGACAGCATTTTGGAACCATTCTTTATGATCGAATAAGGTATATCAAAAGGCGTCCCTTGTTGATCTGAGCCACGTGACTGACCTATATAGCACACGACCGTTTTTAGAAAATATCGAGAAGAGATGGATCGCATTTCAGCTTTTAACAGGTCTACAAAAGTGTCATGACAGGGGAGTCCATCACGGTGATATCAAAACGGAGAACATCTTGGTAACGACGTGGAACTGGGTTTACCTAGCAGACTTTGCATCTTTCAAGCCAACATACCTTCCAGAAGACGATCCCGCAGATTTTTCATTTTTTTTCGATACTTCATTAAGACGAGTTTGTTATGTTGCTCCGGAGAGGTTTTATAGTCCAGGCGAAAAGAAGAAGGGGCAGTTAACGGATGCCATGGATGTTTTCAGTCTTGGCTGTGTAATAGCAGAGTTATTTCTCGATGGGTCGCCAATTTTTACCCTATCTCAACTATTCAGTTACAGAAGAGGCACGTTTACTCCAGATCTATCAAAAATTGAAGACCCAGATATCAGATCGCTGGTGAAACATATGATCAGTCTGGAGCCAACGGATCGATTATCTGCTGAAGAATACCTCAATCAATGGCGGAACAAGGCTTTCCCCGATTATATGTATTCATTTTTGCATGAGTACATTCAAGATATAACAGAACCCAGTATTTTGAGATTAGGGCAACGTTCTGTCGTTTCACAAACCCTTGAATCCGACTACAGAATTGAGCGGATTTACAGCGAATTTGACAAGATAGCATATTTTCTTAAATTTGAAGATTATAAGCTGAATGACTCAAAGAGGGTAGATACTACCGATCCAATGCCAGTCTATCTTGGTATTCCAGATTATCATAAGGGCACTCCAGTGGCGGCCAGAGACATCCCGCAAGATAACGGATCTCTTATATTTTTGGCGGTGGTTGTGGCTGCAGTAAGAAATACCGCTACAGCTACAGCACGCATGAATGCTTGCGACATCATTTTAGCATTTGCAGAAAAGCTTCCAGATGAAATGAAACTGGACCGATGTTTGCCATACCTTGTTGCTTTATTGGATGATCCTGTAATGAATGTACAGGTTGCAGCTATGCGATCATTAACGCAACTGATTGCATTGGTTCAAAAAATTTCACCCGTCAATGAAAATATTGTTGCGGAGTATATTATGCCAAGGTTGCAAGTACTGTTGACTAGCTCTGATATATTTGTGCGCGCAAATTATGCATCTTGCATATCGCCATTGGCGGAAACAGCACTGAGGTTTTTAGAGATGGCACAAGCAGCTCATGCCAACGGACCTTCAATTGCTGTTATTGATACTGAAGCAGAGAATGCAGTAACAACAAATCGTGCTTATCAAGCTTACTTTGATATAATCAGGAGAGAACTAGTTGATCAATTTCAAGATCATGCGATTGCATTACTTACAGATTCATCAGCAGCTGTAAAACGAGCATTATTGAGGTCCATATCTCCACTGTGCGCATTCTTTGGCAGTCAAAAAGCCAGTGATATCATTTTGAGTCATCTAATTACTTACTTGAATGACAAGGATTCGTTATTGCGCGGTGCTTTTTTTGATGCTATAGTAGGATTGGCTACATTTGTTGGGGGAAATAGCTTAGATGAGTATATCATGCCATTAATGATACAAGCTCTTGCGGGTAAGATATTTTTTTTTTCTTGCACAAAGTCCTTGCTAATGATTTAGATACGGAGGAGTTTGTCATCGAAAAAGTACTTTTTGCGTTCACTAGTCTGGCTGAATTGGGTCTTATCAAGAGACCAAATTTATGGGATCTTGTAAAGATGACAGTTCGGTTTTCGGTTCACCCAAATCTTTGGATTCGTGAAGGTTAGTGTTTTTAAGTCGCCCATTAAATTTGCTTAATAGCTCACAAATATAGGCGTTTTCTCTTTTATATCTGCCTGCACGACTTGGTTATCACCTGCCGATGTTCACTGCATTATTCGTCCCATTGTCAAACCATTTTTAAAATGCGAGATTCTAGAATATAACGAACACATGCTAATGGACTTCTCCAAGTCTCCATTGAGTCGCCTCATTTTTAATACTGCGGTGAACTGGGCGATGGAATCTAAGCACTCACATTTTTGGAAACCTGCCCGCGACCAACGCATGTCGGATATCGTGGCTATGTTTGATCGGTCTTACACTATTACTTCGTCACTGCATAACTTATCCATGAGTAAAGAAACAGAAATTGACGTTAAATTTTCAGAAAAAATGAGTAAGACTGAAGAAGACAAGTTTTGGTTAAGTAAACTGAAAATTATGGGTCTTGCGGATGATGAGCTATGGAAATTAGTTGCTCTTAGAGAACATATCTGGCGTATTGCCAAAGCAACTACCAACAATGTTCGAACAATGACGACATTGAAGCAAGATGATTTTGAGGTTGAAGGAGGAGGAATTTTCGGCGGCACAGTTTCTGTAAATAAACTGGGAGTCCAGTTGCACACCTATTTTTTTGATGACACCAAGACGACGATAAGATACTTCGCCTCGAGGAGAACAAATCCTGATATTCCGGTAATGAGCGGACGCTCACAACAGTATAAAGTGACAAGTAATCTTCTGGATGCTCTTAAGACAATTGACAGTTACCAACGTCGACCACAGTCTAATTCTACGATCCGTCCTACCGACTTCCCTCCACATTGGTTGAATGGCGTTGAAGGTTCACCGAGAACTATGGCTCCCATCTTGACCATAGGATCACCACGTGTATTTATGTCAACGCCGTCGCGAGTTAATAGCAATGTCAGTACATCAAATGAAACAATAGCAACTCAAGGAACTACGGCGGAGACTGTTGGCAACAATTTACTTAGTCGCGAGCTGACTTTGACAGAATCTCGCGAGCTTAAGAGACGAACGAGTGCTGTAACTCTCATCAATAAGAAAACTGGACGAGGTGATTTTACGGCCAAAACTGTACCTGAAGTCGCAGCCAATTCTGCTACTGTTTATGCTCAGCTATCTGAGGTTGATGGTTCGTCTTCTAATGATATCAAATCTAAGAATAATGGAAGACCAGTGATTGGCAAGACCGGTGATATTTCTCCAGCTTCGGCCATTGAAGATGACGAAGACGACATTGTTGAGGCGGTTGTATATCGTGGGCATTCATACACAGGTGATGATCCGTACATTTTGAAGCTACTTGATACTGTCTATCAGGACAAGTTTGCCGAAGATATTGTCGAATTTGGGCCTACGATTCCGCCTGCCGCGCGCCCTCATACCCTGCTAAAGAATGGTAGTAGCTCAACGCCAGGATGGCGTCCTGAGGGCAATTTAGTGGCTAGCTTTGCTGAACACCGTGGTGCTATTAATCGGGTCGTTGTCTCGCCAGACCATTTGTTTTTTTTAACTGCTTCAGATGACGGTACTGTCAAAGTATGGGATACTACTCAGCTAGAGCGCAACGTTACCAACAGGTCTCGTCAAACTTATCGTCATGGCGCCGTTGACTCGGGTGTTAAAGTTCGGAGTTTGTGCTTTGTGGATAACACTCATTGTTTTGCGAGTGGAGCAACTGACGGAACGATTCGCATTGTTCGAATCGAGTATAGTGGTCCAGTCGGCCGCGGAATACCTAAATATGGTCGCATGACTGTAGTACGGAAGTGGACAATAGAAGAGGCAAACAATGGAGAATATGCAGTATGGATGGAACATATGCGCCTGGAATCCGATTCGATCTTGCTGATTGCTACGAGTCGCTCTCGCATTGTTGCATTGAATTTGCGAAATATGAAGCCCGACTTTGTCTTAAACAATCCTGTTGAACATGGCGCGCCTACTTGCTTTTGCTTGGATCGCAAGCGGCACTGGATGGTGGTTGGAACGTCTCGTGGTGTTTTAGATATTTGGTCACTACGATACCAGATCAAATTGAAGTCATGGGGTTTACAAGCGGGTACACCAATTCGTCGGGTGGGTATTCATCCTGGCAAGAGTCGTTGGATTTGTGTTGCAGGCGGTACAAGTATATCAGGCGATGAAATCACAGTTTGGGATGTTGAACGTACCATTTGCAGAGAGGTTTATCGAACTGCTGCTGCGAGCACGACTGAGACTTCAGCAGAACGGCGATATGAACCGATTACCATGGAAGATGGAAGTAAAGAGAAGCAGCTTACGAGATTTGCCAGCTACCCAACCAAATTATTGGATCGTACAGAGTCAAGTGCTGCCAATGGAGTACGTGGATTTTGCATGGCTACGTGTGATGTGTCGTCGACTTCATATAACGACGATGAATGGGATTCGATGACTGCACGACCAAATACTGCCAGGCCAGGTGGATTCTTAATTAGTGCTAACTCTGATCGCAATGTTCGATTTTGGAATCTGGTTCGACCGGAACAATCTGCGATTGTGTTTGGTCCTTTTGCAGAAACACCTAAATCGCGACATCGGGGAAGTGTATTGGTTCCGCATGGGGTCACCAAAACATTGTATTCTGTGTCGAAAGTCAGCTCGTCATTGGTTGTGAGCTCAGAGGTTCACATAGCAGCGAATGCAACGAACGATATGGAGGCCGATGGTGTCGATGGCGAGACTGATAGCCTTAACGGGTTCGGTTACGGCGCTAATGCTCCGACTGGCAGAAATATGCGACGGTCACATACCGTGAGTAGACCATCACCGCCACATCTTGTTCGTGGGTCCGACAATAGTAGAATAACTATGATTACAAGCACACATATGGCAGATATTACAAATCATGCAGATGTGGTTATGGATGTCGCATTGCTGTGCGTACCGTACGGCCTTGTGATCTCCGTGGACCGTAAAGGGGTTGTAAAGGTTTTTGCATAAACAATTGGGATTTGGTTTGTTGTCTTTTTTTTTTTTTTTTTTTTTTTTTGGGGGGGGGGGGGGGGGGGGAGTGGGAATAGTAATATGATGTATATACGACAAGGTGACATTTGGCTAATAAGTTAATGTATTTTATTTCCAGAATTATGGGACACTTGCTTAGTGATGAAACTGCATTCAAAATTGTTTTAGTGCTGTCTCAGCAATTGAGTAAATTACTGAACCACTAATAGTTGAATTTGCACAGAAAAACATCAAACCTTAACTCGTTGTCAAGTCAAACTCGCCTACAGCATTTCGTCGGGCCAGGCAAAAACGTTTCTATCAGCAAATATCGTCGTCGGTAGGATCCTATAACTTGCTGATAGGCATGAATCTCGGACGAAGATGTTGACTGGGCAAGTTCATTTAACTATGGTACTTACTTCACTACGTTTACTGAGAAATAAACTAAGATCTAATTTTAATTACACCAGTTAACTTCGTGATATCCAAATATTCTTTACCTTATTTAAAGTAGTAGCTTTTTGTACAATCTGCGCCTCCTCCAACGAGAAAAACAAGAGAACAAACTAGATAGACCAAACCAGACTAAAAAAACCATTAACTACGATAATGACTAGATTCAATCATTACAATTTTCTTATCGCTGAAAAATTACCATACGTGGCCATTCTTCCTACTCTTCCTCAGCAAGGAATTCACCATTATCTTCGCCATAGCCTTCGTCTCCAACGTCGTCATCAACGCCAATCTCCTGGTACTGTTGATATTCTGCAATTAGGTCGTGTAAGTTGCTCTCAGCCTCTGTAAACTCCATTTCGTCCATTCCCTCACCGGTATACCAATGTAAGAAAGCCTTACGACGGAACATCGCAGAAAACTGGTTGCTTGTTCGAATGAAAAGCTCTTGGACTGCAGTAGAGTTTCCAATAAACGTCGCAGCCGTCTTCACGCCAGTAGGAGGAATGTTGCACACGGACGTCTGAATATTATTAGGAATCCACTCAACAAAGTATGGTGAGTTCTTGACACGCATATTGCCAACAGTCTCTTCAACCTCCTTCGTGGAGACCTTACCACGGAAAATGGTCGATGCAGTCAAGTATCGACCGTGGAGAGGGTTAGCAGCCGCCATCATGTTGGCCGGGTTAAAAAGTTGCTGCGTAAGCTCTTGCACACCAAGATGCTGGAAAGCACGGGCATCTATAATACATCAAAACTTATCCACTGATCAAAATCACAGAAAACCTACTCTTGGCGAATAATGGTGCGAAACCAACAATGAAAAAGTGCAGACGAGGGAATGGCACCATGTTTACAGCCAGCTTTCTTAAATCAGAGTTAAGCTGACCGGGAAATCGCAAACAAGTCTAACAATTAGTCACACAGCAAAACGAAAAAAACAGTCTTAAATTAATACATACAGTAATTCCAGACATGACCATAGAAATCAACTGATTCAGATCTGAATAGTCTGGTTGAGAAACTTTAAGCGTCTTCATGCAGATATCATATAAGGCTTCGTTATCGAGACAGAAAGTCTCGTCAGCATACTCAACCAGTTGATGGAAAGAAAGCACAGCGTTGTAAGGTTCAGTGACGGTGTCAGACACCTTGGGCGACGGCAACACAGAGTACGTGGCCAACATACGGTCAGGGTATTCTTCCTTAATCTTAGACAATAACAAAGTTCCAAGACCTGAACCAGTACCACCGCCAAGCGAGTGGGTAACTTGAAAACCTTGTAGCGAGTCGGCCTGCTCGGCTTCACGTCTAACAACGTCCATGATACCTTCCATCAATTCAGCACCTTCTGTGTAGAAACCCTTCGCCCAATTGTTTCCAGCACCTGATTCTGCATTGACAAAACTGTCTGGTCTAAAAAGATCGCCCTGTGGCCCGGATCTGATCGCATCTAGCGTAGATGGCTCGAGATCAACCGCGACCGAACGAGGGACGTATTTCCGGTTCGACGCCTCTGAGAAAAACACATCAATCCGATCAAGTCTGTCTGAATCTGAAATATCAACCAAATGCCCCGTATTGTCAAGCCCATGTTCGTGAGTGATGGTGTTCCAAAACGCAGAGGCGATCTGGTTACTAGGATGAGAGTTAGTAATGTAATTTGGGTCATTGATTCATTTTAGACGCGAATCCGGTGCTGCTGCCTAAAAAAGTAAAATAACAAGAAAATATTTACCCTAGAGCTTGTTAAAATCACATACATTAAAACGAAAGCGATGCAAATTGTAGATTGAAGTGAATGTACAGCGACGACGACGACGTGAGCACACATGGCGCGCCTCGTCGCATCAACAGAGGATCTTCTCACGATCTTACCCATATTACATCGGTGTATAATAGTCGTACTACTCACCAGCTTGACCACATTGAATAGATACTATCTCACGCATAGTGAATGATTATATGCGACGATGGAAAATGCAAGATTGGGCCTTTAAAGGTCGGTTTACTGTTGATTTTTTGGGAACCCTTTCAAGTCATGCGCGCGACGCTGTTTGTTTGTTTTTGCTGCACTTGGCTCGCGATAGTCGACGTCAAAACAGTCACGTGATAAATCAATTAGGGCCAAAGGGCTAAGGCTAG
Organism: Myxozyma lipomycoides; assembly: GCA_030564125.1. Classification (NCBI taxonomy): domain Eukaryota; kingdom Fungi; phylum Ascomycota; class Lipomycetes; order Lipomycetales; family Lipomycetaceae; genus Myxozyma; species Myxozyma lipomycoides. Next base: position 47,747 of record JAJLTW010000021.1, read on the forward strand.
GTTTGGGACTTGCTAAAAAAGTACAAACCCCTTTACGATTCTTGCGAGGCGCGCTTCATCACGGCCGATCATCCATACACAGGTTCAGGCAATTCTTGCCGAGCGACAAGGCCACCCAACCGAGACTGGTGCTGTGCAAAGTGGAAAACACGGTGGTTGCATGCTGGTGTACGGTATTAATGGTATATTAGCTCTGTTCATGTTCAGATCACCAGAATTAGGTGAGCTAAGCGAGTTCATTGACTCGTTTGAGTGCACAGGTTAAATTAAGTCAAACGACAGATACTATAGTATGCGCAATGCGCTGGATTGAAATTCACTTTACGTTATCTTCTTAAACAATATTGAATATTCCCAGAGTTAAAGTTTTTGATGGAATATCCAAGCTTTTGAACAAGACACCATCATGCGTATTTTACCTTTCTTTTATAATATCAATACAAGTCATGATCCACAAGTAATTTAATATACTCAGTTTATTACACTGAACCTTAAAGTCTTAAAGGCGTTGTGATTTATATTGTTGTCTCGGGGGCTGTGCCTCGTCGCCAAGTTGCACACGTGCATGCTTTACAGGTTCTTTCCAGGCACTAAGAAATTATTTGTCGGATTGACTACATCATATATATTTTGCAGTATATATGATCTCTCTCAAAGAAGCGCGCGACCTGAGGTTTTATTGTGGTTGGCTTGCGCTAGTTCGGGCGGAGAAACTTAATGAGGTTTGCACGTCTTGCTGGTAAGGACAATAGATCTACTTGACTACTCTCTCCAATCAAACCGTATTATAGAATTGTGATATAACTACTTTGTAGGCCTACTTGCTGGAACACAAATGTTCACTCGCTTTCAGCGGGGTGGTCGGCAGACGCGAGATTAATGCGCGATCCATTTCGATCACATAGCAAGCAGTATAACAACGAGTATAAGAAGCCCTACTTGGCTGAAACTGAGTGCAAGTACTGTAGCACAGGACCTTGGGAATCTAATATTTAAGAACGATCACTAAACGATTGTCTTTTTGATATTTGTTTTGGAAATAAAAGTCGTTGTCATCTAGTATTTCGCCTTTATGCAGTCGGTGTTACGACGTCATTCCACAACAGCATTTTCGTGGCGTTAACATCACATATTGGTGGTAATCTACGGTCTGAACCTCTTGACTGGATGCTTTGACTAAGATTAAAATGGTGGTAGCACATCTTTGTCTGACGCGCAGCTTGTGTCTGAATTACCCACCGCCCCACTTGCATGCGGATTTTTGGATGAATTGGCTACCGGATCTCGTGATTGCTTACTGGTATGTTTGAATCCCTTGGACTCCAGGTGTAGTAGAGGCTCAACGGGTCCGTTCGGACGTGGTGTGAGCACAATTGGCGATTTCAAGACAGGTAAAACCTTGAAATATTGCTTGTACGCTCGGTAAGCACTACAGTGGATCAATACCTAGTCACCAGAATTGCATTCTGCAATCTATAGCTCATCGTACGACGATGACTATTCGTTGTCGTTCCAAAATTCTCTGCGCCTTGGTTTTGGGTACGAAGTGGTGTTGCACGAAAATTGAACTCACGTCACCATATCGGACATAACAGCTGATATCTGATCGAAATTATTATAGAAATACTCGACCTTGAACTGCTCTGAACACGTGACGGCAAACTAGTCTCCATTTGACACTTCTAGTAATTGAAACTAAGTTTATGTTAACAAAATGCTAAATTCCTCTATATTCTCAGCTAACATGCATTACTTTTGACTGCTGACACATTAGTGTAAGCTATGTACAACAGTAACACCAACGAATCCATAAATTACCTAACCTGCACCAAAAAAAAAAATATTACAATACAACATTGAAAGAAGATTCATAACTTTCGTAACCACTAACGTCTATATTAGCGCCGTGCAGGTTCGTCGGATTGCGGAGATTTCCGGGTAGACTGACCGACCGGTGCATAGTCTTTTCTTTCTGTTGATGTAGGAAACGAGAGTTGTGGAGGCGGTAATGAGATCCCAAGAAGGTGTCCAGATGGTATCGACATTTGATGTTGTGATGGCAACAATGGAAGTTGCTGTTGTCGACAAGAACCAGATCCGTAACTTGCTATGCCTGTCGATCCGATTGAAGATGACTGAAGTGGCTGTACTTGAAAGCTCTGTATATTTGGGTTGGTATCATTCTTTCGACGAACACCATTCTGATCCACAGTAAGCCGTCGTAGCTTAGCACGTCGATTCTGAAACCAAACTTGTAGTTGTCGGGAAGACAAACCCGGAATCTCCGCAGCTAAGCTTTCACGTCTATTCGCGTCAGGATGTGGATGTTTTTGAAACTCAGCAAGCAAAAATCGAGTCTGTGCATGATTTAGTCTAGTAGTTTAACCAAAAGACCTTTTTTCTAGACTTCTGTAGCTTACCTGAACCGTTTTATCTTTGTTCGTCCCTCAGCAGGTTTTGAAGAAATAGCGTTTTCTCGTGTAGGCGAGCTGTACTGCTTGTATTGTTTCTGCTGCTGAGAGTGATTTGTGGTAACATACTGTGGTTGACCAGCAGCACTAGAGTATTCTGTATTCTGGCCAGCGTACTGGAAGCTTGACATTGAAGAAAGTGGGCCAGGACTTGTGGCATAATAATGCGGGGATGTGTTTGCAGCAGATGAGAGTGTCCCTCGTTGCGAGACCGATTCAAGAGCACTCTCTGCAGGTGGCGAACTTGAAAACGACGGATTGTAGAATATTTCGTGCTGCCTCGGGGTTGACAGCTGACGTAGTGAATTCGGAAATGCCACATGATTAGACTGGTGTCTATACTGTTGAGAAAGATACGTAACTGACGGCGTAGACAATGAGACGTGCTGCTGTGGAGGCACAGATCTATAAGACCAAGATGCCATGTGTTCACGCTGAGAAATATCTAAAGAACCTTGTGGCAGAGAAAACAATTGGAACTGACCCTGGGATTCCTGTTGCTCTTCAGTTTGGTGTGATCGATATTGTGCTAGCAAAGAAGATTGCGATCGATCTAGTCTGGAGCTATGATCCGAGGTATATGCGGACTGCGCTGGTGGTGCGAATGAAGAGCTAGAAGTTGCTGCACTACAGAGATCAATTAAAGACGACGAACCATGTACGTATGGAAGCTGAATATTAAAAGAGCTCTGAAGCAGAATAGGGGTTGTTGACAACGGCTTTGAAGGCTCATGATCCGGCAGCGGTGACGGAGAGTGCGACATGGCTATATATACCACCTGGGGAAGCAATGACAGCGACGAAAGAAGATGCCAAAAACGCAAAATAAATGAAAAGCAACAGTCAACGCAACAAGACAGAAGAATAAGGCAAAGTAAACATGTAGAGCAGTTTAACCAAAAAAGAAACGTATAATTAGATGACCAGATGACGCTAGCACAAGCTTAATGCAACAATAGAAAAAAGCCAAAAAAAAAAAAAAAAAAAAAAAAGAAAACCGCTTCGGTGAAATAAATTTTAAGTTGATTAAAATTTTTTCAAATATGTAATACGGTAGCGAGATACAATGACAAGCTACCAAAATCAAAATTTCGGGCATGTAACGCGGGAAGCTCTACCGACTGACTTTGTAGAAGTATGGTATTATGACCGTTTTCCAAGCAAAAACAAGCAGCCGCTACAGTAAACGTCATCAAACGGTTGCAAATTTTGTAAACTTAATTGCGACGCAAAACTCCTCAAGAGAACGACGCAGCAACAACAAAAAACCAGACAGACCTGGCTCCTACTAGCAAAGGACCCAAGGTACAACGGCGCTTAGGACTAATGAAGGAAAAAAAAAAAAGCCAAATTTTTTAACCTTTAAACGCTAAAGATCTGTGCCACAACACACCAATGAGACTAGATTTAATTGAACTTGGCAATGAGCGCCGAAAGAGGCACAGCTGCTAACCTTCGCGGGGGCAGCAGCCAGTAATGGATACAATAAGCGAGACTTGGACGGCAACTGTTTCGGCCGTCAACTGCCGGCCTGGAAATTGATTGAAAACACAAATAATTTCTCAATTGACCCATACATATTGTTAAGTAATACATATATAGCAATAAACGGCCTTTCAATAGTCAGGCAAACCGAGATACACGGGCGAGATTAGACAGTCTCGGGCCCGAACAGCACAACGACCACCAACTTTCCCCTATACCATGCTCATCAGCAATGAAATTTTTTTTAAGAAATGTATATTTACCAGTAAAATCTCAAACGGAGTTGACTGGTTTGTTACCGATAATGCTGACTTAGTAAAAAAGCACCCCAAGTGGGAAGGGGGTAGCCTCGACAAGCTCAGAGACGTACACACACATACATACATACATATCTGCTGTCTGTCATATGGCCATGGCGTCGTGGCAGTGCTTCCGTAAAGCTCACCCGATAGCTGGCTATCAGCTGCGTCGGTTGGTCGCAGATGCCATTGTTTGCTGTGGGAGCAGCTCGCAGTCGGTAGCTGTACCGAGGCGGCGGGCTCCCCGAGGGGCGTTGGTTCGAGATGGGAGAGGTAGGAACAGGAGCATCCTCATGCACCGAGCCAGGCGCCCGCAGCACCAGCGGATGATGGCCAGACAGCGATCACCAGTTACTGTGTGTGCTTGTCGGGCAAGTCAGAGGCAATCGTACCCGAGAGAGAGCTTGGGTGGTGGTGGTGGTGGTGGTGGTGGTGGTGCTCTTGCCTGATAGCTGCCGGTGATGTGTCTGGCTCGAAGAGCAGCGGCAGATCCGCGCCTGGGCCCAAGATTTGCGCGCCTCACGTGGCGGGGCTTACATACGACGTGCGGCTTCGTTTTGACGGAGCGGAGTCGAGTAGATGCCGGCCGGTGCAAATTTGATTTATTACATAAGCACTCACCAGTTTCGTCGAATGCGCATGCATGGTTCATGGAAGCTCAGTGGAAGCATGCAAACAAGGATACTAGACTGACCTTATATGTATGTATGTAATGCATTCCATGCCCAGACCGGCTTGCAGGCGAGAGAGTCACCCACGGTACCGTGGGATCAACCAGGGTCCAGAACGGCCTGTGACGGGTTAGGGCCCCGTCCAGAAGAATAAGTATATAAAGAATAGAGCGAGCCTTTAATAATGTAATATATCTTAGAAGGCTTAGGCTTCGGCCCAGCACCAACAATAAATGGACATTAAGCGTAAGCAATAGGAATCCCGTTAGAGGGCTTCGCCTCTGACGCGATACGGCCAGTAATAAGTCATAGTCATCGGGTGAGAGGTACAACTGAGTGACTGCAGCAGAATAGCAGAATTCTCCTTTCCTTTGGACAGTGTGACCACCACCGGTTGATGATGATAGCCTATAGTTAAGTGGTGTTCTGGTGAACTGAACATACATTACATTAGCTACATTAGCTATTAGAGGCCTCTCGACATGAAATTGTTTACACGGGGCTGATGCGGCGCGGCTGGCCTAGCTTAATCTGCAAGAGCAACTAACCGCACGCTTGCACATGTATTCTGACAGTCTTAAGCTTCCTGAACCATCAATTGTTTTGGTGGTGGTGCCGCTGACTGCCGATAAGTGAATTCGTTTGCCATGACGTCGTCTCTGCCGTTTGTGAGATCGGTGCGTGCTGCATTTAATAGTAATGTACTGTGCTGTTCCTTTTTTAACTCCCGCAGGTGTGGTCTTCGTTTTTGGCAACTTCAGGACTCGAACCTACCCTGATTCCGCATGTAAGCTCACAGTTAATACTCCCATTTTATTAATGAACGAGGCAGCTGATGAGAGGCAGCTACGGCTCATTGAATCTGTGCCGGGGTCCGTGACGATGGAATTGGCGATCGAGAAGCAACATACCGTAAGTGATAAGGAGATTTGTCGTGGCATCCCGGCGTCTAGTTAGTCTAATCCACTCAGAACAGGCTGCAGATTCTTCACGGCGGGACAATTGCGTCTTTAGGTAGATAGATTAGTCTTGAAGTAATTCAGAACTGTGGGTGGACTAACCTTTAATTCAGTTGATCTTGGAGGGTCTCTGGCTGTAGCATCCCGTGGCCTATTTTCGACCGGAGTATCAACAGATCTGAACGTGACATATATCTCATCTGGTGGAAAAGTGGGAGACAAGATATTGATTCAAAGCACGTGCCATAAGCTGGGCAGAAATCTGGCATTTACAACTATCGAGTTCTACAAACCACACATGAAAGAAATGTTTGCCAGAGGGACGCACACTAAATACATTGCTAATGCAATGTCAGACGTAAGTAGACATTCTTTTGTGCATTTGACGATGCTAATGGTGATTTTATAGCCGAAAAATAGATTGGCTGAGCACAAGCCATAAACGGTTAGATCTACGTATTAGCATCGCACGATTCGGCATTGTAGGCAAACTCAATCTTTATATTTATTTAATTGAGATATACGCGAAGATATATTATCGTGGGAAATTGAGATAGTTTAAATGTGCGGTCATTGTTGGTTTATCCGTAAAGGACCGTAGTTGTATACAGCGCTCTGGCACCATGTCGTTGCCATATCTGTGCCGCCAGACGCGGCGTGTCCGACTATATAAGCATTAAATATTATAACATACAGTTAAATAAATGAACGTCATATACAACAATTGTTTAATCTGATATTTACCTCTTGCAATTTCGTTTTTGATAGACCTTGTTCCTTGATTCCATCTGAACAGCTTCAAAAACCCTCAAGGCAGCTTAGAGAGCAGAGCCTACATATTTTTACCCTGCCTCCAACTCTCCGCGCTCGCCGCATCAGTTCTACGTAAATCATGTGAAGAAATTGAATCCCAAAGTCAGCAATATTACAGATTCGAGAAACTGGAGACCAGCTACGGCATTCTAGAAGTTGCAATCGGAGTAACTTGGAACTTACTTTCTGGATCAATTGATAATCGGTGATTGGAGACGCGCGGCAGGCGAGTTGCACGATGGACAATTCGGTCTTGAATCACATCTTCAGCGACTTGCGATCAAAGTAACTATTTTCATTCGATATCATTGTCATTCGCATACTAATCTATATTCAGGCTTGCCGATGTTCGCAATCGAGCAGCCGAAGAGCTACGTGATCATCTCTCGATTGTCGTGAGAGAGCTGCCTATTGATCAATTCTCCCGGTACAATAACGATGTCAACCGTCGGATTTTTGAACTTATCCATTCGACAGATACATTTGACAAACTTGGCGGTATTGCAGCTATTGATAAACTAATTGATTTTGATGGAACAGAAGAGAATGCCACCAAAATTTCTAGATTTGCCAACTATCTTCGTATCGTTATTCCGTCAAACGATATCGATGCCATGCGACTTGCTGCCAAGTCTCTTGGCCGATTAGCAATTCCCGGTGGCACGCTGACAGTTGAGTTTGTGGAGTTTGAAGTCAAGCGAGCGTTAGAATGGCTGCAGTCAGACAGACAAGAGGCTCGGCGACAAGCTGCAATGTTAATTATCTATGAACTTGCTCAAAACTGTCCTACAATTCTTTACGCCTACGTTCCTCAAATTCTTGATTTAATTTGGGTTGCTCTTCGGGATCCTAAAGTTGCAGTTCGAAATGATGCCGAAAATGCATTGAAAGCATGTCTTCAAATTATCTATCAACGTGATTCACAACTTCGACAACAATGGTATTCCAAAATTTACGAAGAAGCACAGAAAGGTTTTCGACTTGGATCGGCTGATGCTATACATGGGAGTTTACTTGCATATCGTGAACTTTTGCTTCAAGCTGGAATGTTTGTACATAAGTATTACTCAGATGTATGCGACACCGTGCTCAAATATAAAGACCATCGAGATGCTTTAGTGAGACGAACAGTATTGGCTATGATGCCAACTTTGGCAAATTACAATCCATCTGAGTTCACAGACAAGTATTTGCATAAGTGTATGCTTCATCTTTTGGGTCAACTTAAAAAAGATCGCGAACGTAATCTAGTGTTTCGCTCGATTGGTCAAATTGCTGAGGCAGTTCGAAGTAGCATGGGCCCATACCTTGACGCCATTCTGACGAATATCAAGGAAGGGTTGAGTCAAAGAGGTAGAGTGCGTAAGGAGCAGGAGAAGGCTATTTTCGAGTGTATTAGTATGCTCGCTGCGGCAGTTGGACAGGCATTGACAAAGAACTTAAACTTGGATATTCTTGATCTTATGTTTGCTTGTGGATTGAGTGAACACTTGCGAAAGACACTCGTCGACCTTGCCGTCTATATTCGTCCTCTGTTGCCGACTATTCAAGACCGTTTGATTGCAATTATATCCTTTTCGCTCAGCGGACGTCCATTCAGAGTCCCAGGCTCACCTGAATCAGCGTTACCAATGCAAGTTGAAGCAGCACGAGAGTACAGAGAAGCAATGTTATCGAAGGATGGTCCAGCGGGAAGTAATGACATGAAGGATTCTGATTTGATTGCTCTGACCATGAGAATCTTGGGCACGTTTGATTTCACAGGTTACACTTTCAATGAGTTTGTCCGAAACTGCGTCATTACATATCTTGAAGATGATAATCCCGAAGTTCGTAAAGCAACTGCATTGGCGTCGTGTTACTTGTTTTTGCAAGATCCTATTTGTTTCCAAACTAGTGCGCATGCTATTAGAGTGGTTGGAGACGTGTTGGAGAAGTTATTATCGGTTGCAATTGCTGATCCAGGCGAGTTTTTTTTTTTTTGGGGGTAAATTTGCGATATATGCTAACGATTAGTTCCCGAGATTCGACTTGAAGTGCTACGTACTTTTGATGTTAGATTTGATTCACATTTATCACAAGCAGAGAACGTGAGGCTATTATTTACGGCGTTGAATGATGAAGTTTTCGCTGTTCGACAAGTTGCTATTCAGATTATTGGTCGTCTTACAAACATAAATCCAGCTTACGTTATGCCACCACTTCGTAAGATTTTGATTCAATCTTTGACAGAATTGGAATACTCTACCAATAGTCGGTCGAAAGAGGAAAGTGCACGACTTCTTTCAATTCTAGTACGCTCGACTAGAGGTCTTATTAAGCCATACGTCAAACCAATGATCAAAGTTTTGCTTCCAAAGGCAATGGATGTCAACACTGCGACATCTGCTAGCGTTATCACTGCACTGGGTGAACTTGCTCGTGTTGGTGGTGAAGACCTTATTCCTTATATTGGTGATTTGATGCCTTTGATCCTAGATGTTCTTCAAGATCAGAGCTCTCCAATAAAGAGAGATGCTGCTCTCCGCACTCTAGGCCAGCTTGCAAACAGTTCAGGATACGTTATCGATCCACTTATTGACTATCCGAGCTTGCTTAATGTTTTGGTGTCTATTTTGAAGTCGGAGCAAAATGTCCTTATTCAACGTGAATCAGTCAAAGTTATTGGTATTCTCGGTGCTTTGGATCCATACAAGTTACAGATAGTGGAACGAGCCGCAGGTGATTCTGGAAGAGAACAAGGAGCTACCGCCACAGATGTTTCTCTACTTATGGCTGGAATCAACCCATCTTCATCAGATGATTACTACGCAACTGTCGTGATTAACATTCTATTGAATATTTTGCGAGATCCATCATTAGGCACACATCACACAGCTGTTATTCAGGCAATTATGTCTATTTTCAAGACCCTGGGCCTTAAATGTGTACCATTTTTGCCGCAGATCATTCCTTGTTTTTTGGCTGTTATGAAAACTTGCTCACACAGTATCCTTGATTTTTACTTTCAACAGCTCGGAATTCTTGTGACCATTGTGAAGCAGCACATTCGCAATTTTTTGTCTGACATTTTTGTACTTGTTCGGGATTTTTTTAAGCAGTCGTCCAGTCTTCAAGTCACTATCTTGGCCCTGGTCGAGTCAGTCTCGCGCGCTCTTGAGGGTGATTTTAAAATGTACTTGCAGATGCTTTTGCCATTGATGCTTCAAATTTTTGATCAAGATAAGTCTGCTCTTCGTGCACCAACACAGAAAGTTTTGCACGCATTTGTCGTATTCGGCTCAAATATTGAAGAATATATCCACCTCGTGCTGCCTTCTGTTGTCAGAATGTTTGAGAACTCGCCTCCTGTGCTCGAGATTGCGGCGATGGAGACAGTTGGCCAGATGTGCAAGACAGTTAACTTGTCTGATATGGTCTCACGTATTATGCATCCTACTCTGCGTGTTCTGGGTTCAAGCTCTAATGATGAAGTGAAAAAGGCAGCTATGGAGCTTATCACATCTTTGATCTATTACTTGCGTGACGATACTGCGGTGTTTGTTCCAATTATGAATAAGGTTGTTGCACAGAATAAGATTTACAATAGTCAGTTTGAAACGCTCGTGTTAAAGATGGTCAAGAAAGAGCCATTTCCACAGAAGTTTGATACAGAGTCAGATAAGAAGTACGCTGTTAGTGGAATTGATGAGGTGTCCGAAGCCAAGGCACCGGTGAAAAAACTACCAGTTAACCAATTACATTTGAAAGCAGCTTGGGAGGCATCTCAAAAGTCTACAAGGGATGACTGGCAAGAGTGGATTAGACGACTCAGTGTAGAACTTTTACGTGAGTCACCATCTCATGCGCTACGTGCTTGTGCATCATTGGCTGGAATATACTATCCATTAGCAAAGGATTTGTTCAATGTTAGTTTTGTGTCTTGCTGGTCAGAACTGTACGATCAGAATCAAGACGAACTAGTTAGAGCAATCGAAACTGCTTTGATGTCACCTAAAATTCCACCAGAGATTTTACAGACATTGCTTAATCTTGCAGAGTTTATGGAGCATGACGACAAGGCATTGCCCATTGATATTCGTACACTTGGACAATACGCGACTCGATGCCATGCATATGCCAAAGCGTTGCATTATAAGGAGCTCGAGTTTATTCAAGAGCCTACTACACCTACGATTGAGGCGCTTATTAGTATTAATAATCAGCTGCAGCAAAATGATGCTGCTGTCGGTATTTTGAAGCATGCTCAACAACACCACGACTTGCAGCTCAAGGAGACTTGGTATGAAAAGCTTCAACGTTGGGAGGATGCATTAGAAGCGTACAATCGTCGTGAAAAGCAAGAACCTGATTCTCTCGACATCACAATGGGTAAGATGCGTTGTCTTCATGCTCTTGGTGAATGGGATTTGTTATCACAACTTGCTCACGAGAAATGGACCAATTCGAGCACTGATATTCGCCGTTCTATTGCGCCACTTGCAGCAGCAGCAGCTTGGGGTCTTGGTCAATGGGAACGCATGGATACATATATCAATGTTATGAAGCCAGAATCACCAGATAAATCATTCTTTCATGCTATTTTGTCGCTCCATCGAAATCATTTTGATGATTCAGCAATGCATATTGTCAAAGCCAGAGATCTGCTTATTACAGAATTGGCCGCTTTGGTCAGTGAGAGTTATAATCGCGCATATGGTGTGGTTGTTAGAGTACAGATGTTGTCTGAGCTGGAGGAAATTATCACTTACAAGATGGCTACAGATGACCCAGAACAACAACGAGTTCTTCGTGAGACTTGGACAAAGCGACTTAAGGGATGTCAACGAAATGTTGATATTTGGCAGCGTATGCTTAAGGTTCGTGCTCTTGTGATCAAGCCTCGTCAAGATATGGATATTTGGATCAAGTTTGCGAACCTTTGTCGTAAATCTGGACGTATGGGCTTGGCTGCGAAGTCACTCAACTCGCTTGTGGATGATTATGATCCAGCTGATACTATGGCGTCGCAATCATACAGCGGTCGAGCATCGCCCCAGGTGGTATATGCCCAGCTTAAATACATGTGGGCGGCAGGAAACCAACGACAAGCATTAAATTATTTGGTTGACTTTACTGCTAAGATGTCAGAAGATTTGGGTTTGAACACGACACATCTGATGACAACTGCTGATCTTTCGTTGACCACGTCCATGGCTGCGCTAACTATCAATGGTGTCAATAGTGGTTTTAATAATAGTTCGTCGAGCTCTACAAAGAAAACAGACGAGTATACTAAATTGCTTGCTCGTTGTTTCCTGAAGCAGGGTGAGTGGCAGATTGCTTTACAGGATTCGTGGAGATCCGAGCCAATCTCTAACAAGATTCTACGATCTTATCTGTTAGCAACTTATTTTGATAAGGGCTGGTACAAGGCATGGCACAACTGGGCTTTAGCAAACTTTGAGGTGACTACTTCTACAGACAAGCCGGACAAGAAGGATCGAAACGAAGTTATTTCGAATGATCTTGTCGAGAGATATGTTCTTCCTGCTATTCAAGGTTTCTTTAAATCGATTTACCTGTCAAGTGGCAATTCTCTTCAAGATACACTGCGACTGCTAACTTTGTGGTTCAGATATGGCGGCTTACCTGAGCCAGCCAAGGCAATGAATGAAGGATTTACGACGATTAGTATCGACACTTGGCTTGAAGTGATTCCACAGTTGATTGCACGTATCCACCAACCTAATCCGATTGTTCGCAAATCGCTTCATACTTTGATTTCAGATCTTGGAAGAGTTCATCCCCAAGCATTGGTATATCCTCTTACTGTCGCCATCAAATCGGACAGTGCCAGTCGTCAAAAGGCTGCTGCAGCAATTATGGATAAGATGCGCTCGCATAGTGCCAGATTGGTGCAACAAGCTGAAATTGTTATTCAGGAATTAATTCGAGTTGCTGTTTTATGGCATGAACAATGGCATGAAGGACTTGAAGATGCATCAAGACTATTCTTCGGTGACCACAACATTGAAAAGATGTTTGCCACTTTAGAGCCACTGCACAAGATGCTTGAAAGAGTAAGTTGATTATAAGGGTTTTTTTTTTTTTTTTTTTTTGAGCTATGCTAACAGTTAGGGTCCTCAAACCTTGCGAGAAATTTCATTCCATCAAGCGTTTGGTCGTGATTTGCGGGAGGCGTACGAATGGGTATTGAGTTTCAAGCGCACAAACGATATGACCCATCTTAATCAAGCTTGGGATGTTTACTATAATGTGTTTAGACGAATAACTCGTCAGCTTCCACAATTACAAACTCTTGATCTGCAGTACGTCTCGCCTAACTTGCTTGAATGTCATGATTTGGACTTGGCGGTACCTGGAACATACAAAAGTGGCAAGCCAATTATCCGGATCATCAGTTTCGAGCATACTTTCACGGTTATTTCTTCAAAACAACGACCTCGTCGACTCACAATTAAAGGTAGTGACGGTAATGATTATCAGTATGCACTTAAAGGTCACGAGGATATTCGTCAAGATAGTTTGGTCATGCAACTTTTTGGTTTGGTCAACACACTTCTTGCTGGTGACTCGGAATGTTTCAAAAGACATCTTAATATTCAACAGTACCCTGCAATCCCTTTGTCGCCTAAATCGGGTTTGCTTGGATGGGTTAAGGACTCAGATACGTTCCATGTGCTGATTAGGGAATATCGTGAGAGTCGTAAGATTTTACTCAATATAGAACATCGTATCATGCTTCAGATGGCGCCTGATTATGATCATTTGACATTAATTCAAAAGGTTGAAGTATTTATGTATGCGCTCGACAATACTACCGGACAGGATTTGTATCGGGTATTGTGGCTCAAGAGTCGTTCTTCAGAGGCATGGCTTGATCGTCGCACTACATACACACGATCGCTTGCGGTTATGTCGATGGTAGGATATATACTTGGTCTTGGAGATCGCCACCCATCTAATCTTATGCTTGACCGTTATACTGGAAAGGTCGTACACATTGACTTTGGTGATTGTTTTGAAGCTGCGATCTTACGTGAAAAATATCCAGAGAAGGTTCCATTCAGACTAACCCGAATGCTTACCTATGCTATGGAAGTATCTGGCATTGAGGGAAGCTTCAGAATTACGTGTGAGAATGTGATGAGAGTACTCCGCGATAATAAGGAGTCACTTATGGCTATATTGGAAGCCTTTGCACACGATCCACTAATTAATTGGGGATTCAATCTCCCGACCCATCAGTCTGACCAACCTCGTCCTACTAAAGCCGAAGACCAAATCAATGGTGGTGGCCAATCAATTGCTCCAAGTGGATCTATTGATCAAAGTCAAAGCGTGAAGATTGGTGAAGGCGCTTCGTTAGTGGCATCTTTGGCTGCTCGTGAACGTAAGGATAGCATTTTGGGTACGTCGTCAATGTCTGGACCTGAAAGAAGAAGATCACGTATTGATGAAGATGAACTTATTAATCGTGAGTATTTATACCGAGGGTTTTGGTGATATTTTACTAATAAGTGTAGTTGAAATGCAAAATCAGCTTGAATCCAGAAATGCCAGGGCTACAGTGGTGTTGAAGCGTATCTCGGATAAGCTTACCGGTAATGATTTCAAGCACCCTAAGGAGCTTGATATACCACATCAGGTTGATAAGTTAATTCAACAAGCTACATCAGTTGAGAATTTGTGTCAGCATTTCATTGGATGGTGTTCGTTCTGTAAGTTTTTTTTTTTTTTTTTTTTTTTTTTTCTTTTTTCGTTTAATAGTGATGTATCGGATCTCATGTTGCTAACCTATTCTAGGGTAAACGAGTGATAATATTTTCTTTTTCTTTTTTTATATGTCGGCAAGGAGTTTTTTGTTAATTGGTTGCTGTTATAAATACTAAATATATGTATATTTAATGAGTAACTTCTTTGAATATTATGGTTTGATCCAAATTAGTTGGCCCTTGTCGGTCTCGCCGATTCAAATCTTCAGGTTAGGGTTGATCCTATGGGGATCACGTTCAAAACTCCCAACAATATAATATAAGTAATTGTGACGTCTAGGTTCCAGACTTGTACATTCATCAAGTTCTCAATCACCATTGCGATATTTTGATTTATTTACGGGGGCGGAAGTTTTTTTTTTTATATATAATATAAAAATTGTGTATTTTGGATTTTAACAATGTCGACTACTCAACTTGATCCATTACGAGGATCTAATGTGATTGAGATTATGAAAAAAGTGTTGTCAGAAAACGACAGATCCGATCGAATCAAAAATTCAAGGCAACTAAGGTCTGGAAATGAAACGTTAGCATTAACAGCACATGCAGCTATGCTTGCAGTTGGATTTGAGTTTTTAGGTGTGGAAGATGATAGCGCAGGTATGTAAATTACTTTAGGTTTGAAGCTTAGTCAAACAAAACTAAATAAATTTGGTTTAGAATCTCGTACGATCCCAGACTATGCATCAAACCAATCGATTTTCTCATTCAGATACCGACATAATCAGTCATCGTTATCTCCATTTTTGTTAACTGTGTCTAAGCTTGGAGCAAAGTTAGTGTTTTCAGCATTATCTCAAGGTGATGATGAACATATTTATTCATTTGATATTCGCACAGCAGAAGTAATTTCGTCGGAATCCATATTCCCTGCAGTACCTTCGACCGGGTTGTTTAGATCTGATAGTGGCTTAAGCTCATTTTTGCACCAGTTTAACCGATCAATTATTCAGTCACTGGTGCCATCGCTACAAAAAGATGGATATACTATTGACGACCAACACGAACGACAAGATCGTCGTCAGACCACGGTTGCAGAAGAAGATGCTCATCACAATCGACCACCACCACCTTACTCAGAACGAGACAGATCAAGAGGTTCACCATTAGTACCTACTGGAGGTATTCCAAGACCTACACCTGCATTCCCTGATGGTGAGTTCGGACCTAATTCATCTCAACCGCCGGCACCACCACCACTTACTACTGGTCCTCCAGGATTTGAAGACGAATATGAGATTTTGACTGGACCCAGAAATGGGATTCCATTAAATTCACCATTATTTTCGATTGGTGATGATGATCTTAATCCGCCAGGGTTGGATTCTAGACCTGGTTTATCGCCGTTTATTGGTGGTGGTGGTGGTGGTCATCATAACGGTATGATTCCATCAGATGATCATCCATTATTCACAGGAAGACGTGGAATTAATCCTGGATTAGTTCCGGGTGGGTTACGACCACCACCAGGTGCTCGATGGGATGAACCTTTTGATCCCACCGGTGGTATTCCTCGACCACGGCCACCACCACCACCACCAGGCCCACCTGGTGGACTTGATGGTTCATTTTATGGTGGGTTTGGTGGTTTAGGAGGTAACGGATTTATTTAAAAAGTGATAACTATCGTAAAAGCAATAATACTAAATCAAATTTAATCTTCTTTTTTTTTTTGTTTTTGTAATCATTTATGCTCCGATATAAATTTCTAAAACCAAAATTCTAACTACAACCCAAATATACGCCTTCCTCCACAACAACACAAGAAAAAAAAAAAGACTTAAATCGGTTTTCGTTTAGCAACTTCTTTTGCCCATATTTTCTGCAAGCAGGTTATTCATCCTTTCGAGCATCTGTTGCATCTTGAACACCTGTTCTTCTAACCCACGAATGCGAACTGATGATTGATCTGCATAGAGATTCAGTAGATCATCATCGTCATCATCATCGTCATCATCATCGTCATCGTCATTTTCAGATGAATTATCTTCGTCCGAGTCGCCTGATATACTTCGGTCGTCGTTAGAAGGTTTCAAACTTGAAGAATTCATGCTAACCATATCGATCGCCGCCGAGTTGTGATCACCGGCGTCCAAGTAAGCTCGACCCATAGGAGATGTGAAGTCGCCATTTTCGGAGCCGGTATCGGTCGCGTTTGAGGTCGACAAAGGTAACGTCACACTGCGACGATTTCTTAAATCACGTAATAAAGAAATCGCAAGCTTGCTCTTACGTAAGTCTTTCAACATCGATCCATCTGATTGCTGAGACATCATGCTTGACGACCGTACATCATTACCTGATCGCGCAATTCTGCCGTGACGTGTCTGTGTAGATTCATTAATTTGTCCAGATAATTGTGAATCTTGTAATTGTGGAATCGATCCGGTTGATACGGATGCGGCAAGTGGTGGTCGGTGTTGGTTGGGTTCTGCATGAGTTTCAACGATTGCAACACTGCGACGCTTCTTTCGTCGTGTGGCGACCTCGGCTTTAATATCAGATCTGGTATTATTAGCACACACGCTGCTAGATTTTGCACTACCAATACCGTCGGCGGCGGCAGCACCACTGCTATTTGTAAGACTTGAGCTACTGCGGTTCGCATAAATTGACCTTCCAATATCAGGGTCTGTACCAGAAATTACAATATTGTTGGCAATCAATAAGCCTTGTGCAATCCCAGACCGATCAGACACTACGCCATATTGAGATGCCCAAAGTTTCTTCTTGCCATTAGTAGATTGAAGATGTAATAATGAACCGTGTTTGTCTTTTCTGGTTGATGCGATTCGGTACATGATTGTCTCATAGGCCCATAGTATCACAACAAAAGGTGCGTGAGTAACCTTTAGAATCGCAATTCGTAGCATTCTGTAATCATCATGGTTGATAAATAATCGCAAAGGTCTGATGACGATACCAATTAAATTCAATGGAGGATAGAAGTATGTGACCCTGTCCGATGTCGTGATCGATTCCATAACTGACGAAGCAAATAAGAGCATGTACTCTTCATTGGCGTTATTCATCATTTTGCCGAATCGTTGGGATAAGATAGAAATCACGACAGTAATCAATAGTACATTGGTTAAGATCACAAAGATAAGCATAAGAGTTGGGCCGAACACGCGAGAAATTTGTGAAGATGCATCTAAACCGTCATACGGCGCACCAAAAAATACCCGAATAAGAAGCCAAGCCATGTCGTTTACCCCAAAATGATCGCGACCCAAGAATGAAAATGTGGTGAGGAACCCACAATAAAGAATCACAATGAGCACAAGCACCTTCAAGAAATCTTTTGTCATTTGCTTGAGACATGGCAATAGTGTTCCGAAGTAAGGTGTGATCGCAAGACATGAAAATACTCGAGGTACAAGTAACAATGCTTCAAGTGACAAGATGTCAAACGCAGCATTAGCGTACAGCTGGTTATATGTCGGCACAACACTCATAAACCGGGTGATTGCAAACCCAACGAAAATGAAAATCATTGCCATGTCGAATACACTCCAAAAATCCATAACATAATATCTTATACTACCTGACTCACGCACTTGGCCAAATTCTTCATACATAAAACCGGCATACCAAACGTCTAATGCGATCTCGAGAATTGTGATTCGGTCGTATCGCCGATCAATTAATACCGCATAATACAACGCCAGTAGTACAACATAGTTACACATCATAAAAAACATGCGGTATTTAGGCACACGCAAGCGTGAATAAAAATCTATATTTCGTTTGACGCTGTAGAATGAAGCGTTTTTTTTTGATTGCATTGAAATTGAATCCCAGAACACGATACGACCGTCCCAGATTGAGTTTATAACATTTTCAATCGCTTTAGATAACAAGAATTTCTTTGCATCCCCTAACACAGCGATTTCAAGAGCGCTAAGCCCAATGGCTGATTCGGTAACATAAGGCGCAGAGTTATCACCGGCTTGTCTTTCGATATCAACGTTACTATCCTGGTTAACCGGATTTGATGAGGTATAATCATCTAGTAATCCGGTTGATTCTGTTGGTTCGGATGGGGTCTGTATGGCCGTGATTGATGTAGAGTATGTTGGCTTCCGGGGAATTTCATACGTCACATATTGAATCAACTCAGCCTGGTGACCAAGATTAGCATTGGAGCAGAAAAGACAGATTTGGAATAAGAAATAGTGTGTAGTTACATACTTCTGGTAAATGAGCTGCATATCTAGTAGCGACAAGCTCAGCAGTGAATGCTCTTGCTTCGTGAACCGCTCGGTCGTCTTCCTGAACCGAAAAGTCAAGTCGGGCTGCCAAAAGTGCTGCAACAATAGCTGGATGATGAGTCTGATCTAATGAACGCACTGTATACAAGTTAGAATAGACCATTTAAAAAAAAAAAAAAAAAAAAAAAAAAAAGAGAAAATTTACAATGCCTTACCTAGCGGTCTGATAAGATGCGAAGAAAATGGTGGTCCTCGTAATTGCTCATAGGTGTATGGTGAATCGACCGTGCGAGCGATATGCAATTCTATCTGATACAACAACGACGAGAACGGCAGATCGTCGTCAAAAACCGGAAACGGTTGAGCTTTTCTGTCCATAACGACGAAATAACCGGCAGATCCTGATGAAGGTGTGTTAGTTTTTTATCTCGATGATAGCCTGGGGGGGGGTTGATTGAGATTTCGGGGATAGGACTGGCCGGGGGGGGGGGGGAGAGAAACCGGGATTTTAAAAACACCGATATAAGAAAAAATAATAACATTAATAATAATAGATCAAAAAAAAAAAAAAAAAGAAAACAACTCTATAAACAATTTTTAATAGTTATATTCATTTATTTGTAATAACTTCTACATTAATTCTCATGTAAAATAACCTGCAACCTGTGCGTTGTTGTGTAGCAATATATGTCGGAATTTTTATACAATCTATATAATATAATAGGAAAAAAGACACCAAATCACCCACCCCCCAAGAAATTGATCGATCTCACCAAGTCAAAATATACATATTATTAACCCTGCTTGGAGAAGTACTCCTTGGAGTCCTTGGTGTCGGGCTTAATGGTGTCGTCACCCTTGTGCCAGTTGGCAGGGCAGACCTCACCGTACTCGTCGGTGAACTGGAACGCATCAAGCAGACGGAGGGTCTCCTCGACATTACGGCCGACAGGCAAGTCGTTGATCGTGATCTGTCTGACGTTGCCCTTGGGGTCGATAAGGAAGATACCCCGGAGAGCAACACCGTCGTCAGGAAGAAGCACACCGTAGTCCTTAGCAAGCGAGTGGTTCTTGTCTGCGATCAATGGGATCTGGACTGGGCCAAGGCCCCCATCCTTGCGGGCGACATTGGTCCAGGCAAGAAGAGAGTACTCCGAGTCGGTCGAGGCAAACGCAATCTCAGCACCACGCTCCTTGAACTTGCCGACCGCATCAGAGTAGGCGATGATCTCGGTCGGACACACGAACGTGAAGGCGAGGGGGATGAATGCAAGAACTAGATTTGTTAGAATGTCGTGCTTCTTCGAAACGGGGAGGCAGCCCTGAGTGATCGAGTAGAGCACAAATTGAAGCCAAATCGTGTGGTGGTTTGATAAGAGTTCGTTGGATTGCAACAACAACAACAACAACAACAACGAATTGATTATACACTCTTTCTTTATTTTATCTCAAAGCAATCGTAATGGCAACTTACCAAACCACTTGCCCTTGAACTGGTCAAGCGAGATTTCCTCGAATCCACCGTCGATGACTGCGGTCTTGGTGAAACCGGGGGCGGGTTGCTGAACAAAGACGGTCATTGTGAATAATATAAATGCGAGAGTTGAGAAAAGAATAAGAGTAATCTACCAACTCAGCACCGGGAGAGCGAAATGAGAGATGAAAAAAAAAAAAAAAAAAAAAAGCTTTGGTGCGTGTTATATAATATATATATATATATATGTGGTGGTGGTGGTGGTGGTGGTGGTGGCGCCTCTCTCTATGTTTACTTCTCAGAAGTTCTCACGTAACGCACCGGGGGTCTGGAGCGTTCGTCCGGTGTGCTACAGTAGAAAAAAAATCACACAATTTCGTTGAAACCGGTGACGGAAAAAAAAAAAAAAAACGCAATAAAGGATTGGGTATCATCATCATTCGGGTAGGTCAGATTTGAGTTGAATATGATTCCAGTCAATTTTCAAGTTTCATTTTCAATTGACCAAACTAAATTTATTTACACGTCCTGCTCTTTTTCGTCTTGAGAGGGAGCGCATTCGATTATGTAAAGAGTGGTAGTCCCTCGAACAGCGTCGAACCATTCGGAAGGCCTCGGAATCACAGATTTGATTCATTAAGCAAACAAAGAGAAGCAAGCACAGCATTTCCCCTGCTGCTGCTCTTAGCTGTCTTAATAAATTCCCTGATTTAAACCATATAAATATCTTTCATTGGAGCTGTTGTGGTATAAAAGGTTTGCATTTGGCTCGGAGTAGTTTACTATTATTAGTCCCGGTCGGGGATTGTGTATTCTTTTAATATTCATTGTCGCCAATGTGTAATCAAAATGCCATCTTATAAAATGCGTTTGTTTTTTTTTTTCTTTTTAAGACCGACAAACTCTTATTACTCTTGCTGCTGACGCTAAACTTTTTAGATACACACACGGATGGCCCACTTGCATGACTTTTGCCTTACTATTGTTCCGGGAGGGGGGGGGGTTGGTGCTGTTATCTCTTCTCCCCGCTATATAGAGGCGTGTGCTTCAGCATGCTCAACCTGGCCTGGTCGGGATTCAACGTCGGAAAGTTGTAAGTATGTACGACCAATTGATTATTCAATTCGAGAAAACGTCTGCAGAAAACGAATTCGATCAATCTGACGTTGGGTACCTTGGATCATAGTGCTCGTAGTCAACATCACTTTCACTCTCACTGTCAACCAGACTAGGCCCAGTAATATCACCTTTACTACTGCTACTACGACTGTTGTTGTTGTTGTTGTTACTTATTTTCGTTTCACCGCCCTTAACCGTCGTCGTCGGTAGCTTGGACTTGCCTATACGCTTAAACCCACCACCACCACCTGACCCAGTCTTTGTCTTCTTCGCATCAACCGATATCGCTCGCATCCCATTGATTTTAGCATCTCTTTCTCGTTGTTTGTCAATACCGCTAAAATCTCGTTGCATATGTTTCAATTCCTGAAATCGTTTACGGTGTTGATGTTCGTATGATAAGGTATGTGTATCGTACTCGTCCATTCTACTGTATCCCTGATAACTAATCAACACCAACCCGTCTTCCTCTCTCTTTTTTTTTTTTTTTTTTTTTTTTTCAATCATACCTTTTGGCACATGTCGCAGTAAAATGCACGTAATGCTTGCTTAGCCGCCTCGGTCTGAATTCGTCAACACTAGACTAACTCACACTATATCTGGATTAAATCACATACTTTCGGTGCCGGATTGGCCGTGGACCAGCGTGATGGTGGTGGTCTGCTTGCCTTCAATTAATTAAAAAAAAAAAAAAAGAAACCCAATTTCATCGTCTAAGCTTACCATGTTTCCACGATTATTTTCTTCTTCAATCAATTGTTTTAATATGCTACTGAATTGATACAGGTCGACCCCCCGACTGCGAAGATAGGTTTTCAAACCCCACCCCCACCCCACCCTCTTATTTAAAAGTCCCAATTGTCTGAATAATTATCGTCACATATCTTCTCCGTTGCCTTGGTCGATACCACTAAATTTAACAGTACAGTTAGTTCGATTATGTCGTTGTTTGCACAAATTAGATCAATTGGTTCACGTGTAACTGTAAATAGTCGCACATTTTCAACCGAGGCAAAAGCTATCGTGTTTGCCGACTACGGCCGTCCACGAGACGTTCTCAAGTATGTTGCAACCAGCTAATCAATTTTATTCAAACGCCATCTCTAAAAACCTTTTTTTCTTTTGTTTTTTTTTTTTATAGACTCCAAACATTTGCATTACCAGATTTAGGATCAAATGATATTTTGGTCAAGTTTTTGGCTTCTCCGATTAATCCGGCTGATATCAATCAAGTCGAAGGAGTGTATCCTTCCAAGCCCAAGTTCCGAACCGATCTGTCGAACGAGACTCCACTAGCGATCGGTGGTAACGAAGGTGCTGTTGAGATTTTGTCGGTTGGTGACAATATACAGAATTTTAAGCCTGGAGATCGGGCAATCATGCGTCACACTTTATTCGGTACCTGGAGAACTCACGCGATAGCTACGACTAGAGACTTGATCAAGATCCCATTCTCGCCATGTGAAATCACTGGTTTACAAGCAGCTACAGCTTCAGTTAATCCTACTACTGCATATCGTATGCTTCAACAATTCACACCATTAGCACCCGGTGACTGGTTTATTCAAACCGGTGCTAACTCTGGCGTCGGACGAGCAGCAATTCAGATTGGAAGATTGTGGGGACTTAAAAGTATTAACGTGGTTAGATCTAGAGATGATCTGGATGATCTCAAGACAGAGTTAAAGTCTTTGGGTGCTACACAAGTTATTACTGAACAACAACTTGAAGATCGATCGATCAAAGCCCAGATCGCTGAATGGACAAACAACAAGCCGATCATGCTCGGGTTAAACTGTACTGGAGGCAAATCGACTACAAATATTGCTAGACAATTAGGTCAAGGTGGACATTTGGTTACATATGGAGGTATGGCAAGACAACCGGTCACGATACCGGTAAGCTTATTTATTTTTAAAGATATCCATCTCCATGGATACTGGCTTTCACGTTGGTCTGATGCTCATCCAGATGAGAAGGAATCAATCATTACTGAAATTTTTTCTTGGCTTAAAGCTGGTGAATTAAGGGATGTACCTGCCAAGGAGTGGACTTGGACTGAGGGAATGTCCGACAGTGAACGTCTTGACGTGTTTTTACAAGCTGTTGCGACTTATGTAGACGGTGCTAAGGGTGTCAAGCAAGTGCTGAGTCACAAATAATTTTGGTGAGAGAGAGAGACAGAGAGGATTATGCATTAAAAATCTATAACTTATCTATTAATTCATATTCATTATGTATTCGCCCATATCCAGCACCATATCATCGTAACCAAATTGGCCCATGACTTGAATACCTACAACCTCATTTCCGGTTTTCCATGGAACACTAAGCGCAGGGATACCTATCAATGAAGCCGGGACCGTCAACACATCATTCACATACGAATTAAGCGGTGACACGTCTTTTGCGACTACATCTGAAATCAATGGAGCAGTGGTGGTAGTACACGGACCAATCAACAAATCAACCGGTTGTTCAATCTTTGTCATAACCGGTGATTCCAAAACATTATCACCAGCAAATACCCGATCAAAATCAATCTGAATCTTTCGTCTAACTTTTTGTGCTTGTAAAAAATGATTTTTGGAAATATCTGATGATAATGAATAATTTCCTAATAAGATCCGTCGTCTAACTTCAGTTCCAAATCCTTCTCGACGGGTTGTTCCATATAATACACCGTCATGATTATCTCGATCAGTAATTGCCCTATGACCAAATCTAATCCCATCGTATCTAGCCAAATTTGAAGATGCCTCAGCCGGTGCAACAATATAATAGGTCGGTAATGCATTGATTATAGTCGGGATCGACACCGTATAGAGTTCATGTCCTTGATCCTGTAATTTTTGTAATACCTGTTTCCAGCCAGCTTTGACTGAATCCGACAAACTATCCACCACAAACTCAAGCGGGATTCCAATCTTCCATTTGAAACCTCGTTTTTTCCGAACTTCAACTGCTAACTTGTGTCGTACGTCGTCTGAAATACTGGTCGGGTCACGGTAATCATGGCCTTTAATAGCCTCATATACCGATCTGGTCACTTCTACATCCCGACCAAATATACCAACCGTATCAAGACTTTGAGCAAATGGAATAACTCCCCATCGTGAAATCGTACCATACGAAGGTTTAAATCCAACCACCCCGCAATAAGCCGCCGGTAAACGTACAGAGCCACCGGTATCGGTTCCCAAAGATGCATAACACATTCCGCTTGCAACAGCAGCAGCACTTCCTCCAGACGATCCACCGGTAGATCTATCTTCGTTCTCAAATAATGGGTTAATCGACGGCCCGTAAATTGTATGAATATTGTCAGTGCCCATGGCAAATTCGTCCATATTGGTCTTCCCTACCATTACCGCACCACTCGCGTTCAATTTATCTATAACATATGCATTGTATGGACTTTTGTACCCTAACATGTCAGAATTATATTAACGTCTTGACCTTGTTCAAAATTCTTACCGGTGAGCATATTTGACGCGCATGTGGTAGTTCCCCAAACCGTACTGAAATTATCCTTGATACCGATTATTCGACCACGAATACCTAAAATTTTTTTTTTTTTTTCAGTCCTGTCCTTCCGCACAATCACAAACCATCCAAAACCATACCATTTGATTCACCGGAATCAACAACACTCTTAACTTGTTTAAGCACCTGTTCTGGTTCTCGCAACGACGTGAACGCGTTGATACGACCGTTTAACTTGGCAATGTTATCCAAACACGCCCTGGCATCAGCCAGAAGCGCTGATTTGGACATTCCACAAAATTTAATTTGTTGTAACAATCATTACAATTACCAATTTATTGTGCTGTTTTTAAATGCGGTCGTCCTAAAAAAAAAAAAAAATCCAAACGAGCCGTAGTCACGTGAAGGCTGAATAAAATGTTCAGGGCAAAGGGTTTTTATATCTGATTGTGAACCGGGTTATTTTTTTGGCCACTCGATGACAAATTGGAAAAGCTGTGCATTGTTTTTATTTGCTGCTATTGATTTTTTTTTTTTTTTTTATTCATTGCAGGGTATTGCTAAAATGCCTCCAAAGTGAGTATTTTAATTTCTATTATTTTGTATTGGACTTGTGTAACTGACCACATATAGGGCGGATATCAACAAATCATCATGGGAAGACACCGACGTACCAGCAGTATGTGATTCATGTTTAGGATCGAATCCGTATGTTCGAATGACACGAGAACGACATGGAGAAGAATGTAAACTATGTACAAGACCGTTTACAGTATTCAGATGGATGCCTGAAAAGAATGGGAAATATCGAACTACTGGAATTTGTCAAACTTGTGCCCGACAAAAGAATTGTTGTCAAAGTTGTATGCTTGATTTATCATATGGGTTACCGATTGCTATTCGTGATGCGGCATTAAAAATGGTTGGTGGTGGTGGACAGAGTATGGGATTGACCACGACTGAACCGGTTAATGTGATTTCGAAGCAATATGTTGCCCAGAATATTGAACAACAAATTCGTGATGGCGATGGGAGTGATTTATACGCGATTCAAACTAATGCTGAGGATGCTGGGAAAGCATTGTTGGCAAAGTTAGCTGGTTCAGAAGCGTATCATCGCCGGAGTAATGTATCGCAATTTGCAGACGGTGGTAAGATTGCCAAACCAGTCCGGGCCAGTACAACAACGTCGAAGACCAACAAACTATCGACCAAGGTAGCAGAGAAGATAAAAGAATTATCAAAGCCACTTACAACACCAAAGGATAAAAATATTATGTCGTTATTTGTTACCGGGGTTGAAGACGATTTACCGGAGCATCTGATCAGAACCTACTTCTCTGAATACGGTGAATTGAAATCGGTTGTGTGTTCTCATCGATCAAAATGTGCGTTTATAAACTATAAATCTCGTGAAGAGGCAGAGATAGCAGCTGCAGCTACTGGAAGTATGATTGTGATCAACAACTACCCACTCCGAGTCACATGGGGACGGCCTCGACCTATTGGTGATCATCAACAAATGGAACAAAATGTTAAGCTTGCAAAGGCAAACAAGAGGAAAATGCTTGAAGAAGCACGAGCAGCGATGAAAAAACAAACCATACCAACTACCGCCAACGGTGGTGACAATGGCCCAACATTACAACCACTACTACCTCCTGGACAAGCAAATATATCGTATGCTGCACAACAGGCTGATTTCGAGGTTTGAATTTTGGGTTTTGTATCATATTATTATGGCCGGGCGGGGGGTTAAAATCATTATCTTGGGATGTATATTACAAATAAATTAAATTTTTTCAAACAAAATCCTACATGTCTAACTCTTCCAATTAATTTTCTTTCCGGTCCCAGCTAAACTTGTTTTTCCTCCTTTATTATCCTGATTATCACCAAGTTCTGAAAACTTATGAAATCGTAACTCTATCCCCGATTAGTTAATTGTCGAATCGATATACAAAGTTTGTACATACTGTATACACCACCATCTTGATTAGTAACAAATGCATCATCAGTCTTGACAGTAGTGTTTTGTTCAACTTGATCATATTTCACACCTTGAACAATATTACTTCTTAAAAGTAATGCTACTCCACGAGCATGTTCTAATTTATTATCAATCTGTTCCAAATCTTGGTCGGTAATTGATAATTCAGTACGACCAACTTCATATCCTTGTCGTGCTTGTTGACGAGATGCAAACAAAAGTCTTGTATCTTCTAGAAAAGGAATTAACCGTAAATTTTTGTGCTATTTTTCAACCATAAATGATATCCCCCCCCCCCCCCCACAGAATCGTGACTTACGATCGAATGCAATTCGAGTTGCTCGTAAAAGATTACGGTAAGATGAAAGTACTGCTTGTCGACGAGACATTTTCCCAAACTATAACAAAAAAAAAAACCAAAACCAAATTAAAACAACTTTTCCAAACAATGTGTAGTTTTGAAGTAGTCCGGTAACTTTTGATATCGAACCAAATATTCCATGTTAATCAATTTCTCAGACGCGAAATGTGGTTGCGGCTTCAAATCTGATTTGTTTAAAACCCAAAAATGCTAAAATAAATATTGTGCAAACATTTTAATGCGATCAAATTTGTTCAAAAAAAAAATTTTTTACAAGATTATTCGTAGTTATTTTAATTTAAAATTATTATTAAAAAATAAAGAAGATCTACCAGAATTTTTAGCGATAATCAACCCAGACCAAAGATTGGGGGGACGGGACAACATACATGCACATCAACTCTATAAATCCTAGTCATCCGATTATTTAATAGGGCAAGTATAAAGCTCTCTTGGCAGCCTTAACAACAACCTCAGCAGTAGGGAAAGCCATGCTTTCAAGTTCGATTGCATAAGGAGTTGGGACTTCAGCACCGGTCACACGCTCGACCGGGGCATCAAGATAATCGAAAGCTTCAGATTCCATGATCTGAGTAGCGACTTCAGAACCGAACCCAAATGCAGGATAACCAGAATCAACCGCAACACATCTGTTTGTCTTCTTGACTGACTTGATGATCGAAGGAACATCAAGAGGCTTGATTGAACGGACGTTGATAACCTCAGCGGAAATGTTCTCCTTCGCAAGTGTCTCGGCTGCCTGTAAGCAAAACTCGACATTTCTAGAGTGCGAAACCAACGTGACATCAGTACCGGAACGCTCAATCTTGGCTTGACCGATTGGAATCACAAAGTCTGGAGACAAGGCCTCCTCCGAAACCGGGAACGATTCACCGTACAAGATCTCGTTCTCAAGGAAGACAGTGACGTTAGGATCACGAATAGCAGCCTTCAAAAGACCTCTAGCATCTTCGGATGAATATGGCGACACCACCTTAAGACCAGGGATCGAACCATACCAGGCCGAGTAATCCTGTGAGTGCTGAGCACCGACACCAGCAGCGGCACCGTTAGGTCCACGGAAAGTAACGTTGCATGGCTGGGTACCACCAGACATGTAGAATGTCTTTGCACCGGAGTTGATGATTTGATCGATGGCCTGCATCGCAAAGTTAAACGTCATAAACTCACAGATTGGCTTCAAACCAGCCAAGGCAGCACCAACACACAATCCGGTGAAACCAGCCTCAGTGATTGGAGTGTCGACCACCCGCTTATCACCAAACTTGTCAAGCAGTCCACGGGAAACCTTGTAGGCACCGTTGTATTGAGCAACCTCCTCACCCATGAGGAACACCGACTCGTCGCGCTCCATCTCTTCAGCCATGGCACTGTTCAGAGCGTCACGGACAGTCATCTATAACTTAATACCAAAAATCAAAAAAAAAAAAAAAAAAAAAAGAAAAATCCAAATAAAGAAAAAAAAAAATTTGATGCAAATGAGTATGGCCCCGGAGATCTAAAGTTTGACGGCGAAACTAGATGTGAAGTTGGGCTGCAGCCCGTGTTACATCCGACAAACCACCTTGTGGTTTTCGGAGTCAATTGACCAACAATCGATCAAATTTAAAATCCAATCATCTCTCCTAATGCTCCATGATCATACAAAAAAAAAAAAGAAAAGAAAAATTGCAGACTATAAAGACCCGACCAAACACCAAAATAAACAAATCCGAAAAAGTGGTGCGTATCCAAACTCCGACCTTCCGAGGAACCCCTAACCATTGCACCATCATTCCTTCTCCAACCAAGGAAAAAAAAAAAAAAAAAAGAGAAAAAAACATACCTGAACTGGACCGCCAGAGGAAGACGCACTGCGCTTACCAGAGTCGATCATGTACATAGCAGCAGCCTTGGTGCCGACCAGCGGAGACGAAGGACCTGTTGCCGCCGACGACTTGACGAGCAGACGGTTTGCGTTGGTCGCAGATGCCGACGAGAACGAGCGCTTCACCAGGAGGCGCTTGGAAGCAGCGATAGAAGCCATTGCGATCAGAAACGTGTTGTATGTATCTAAGCTTGAGCACAACTCGTCCTAAACAGAGAACAAAAATGTGTGGTCGAACGCAGCCGAGTTCAAATTCGATACCGACGCCCGCGACCCAAAGTTCGCTGGTCTCGCGCAAAATCGACGACGAACGGGAACCCCGCGAGGGTTGGGGTGAGGGCTAAACCGCGCTGGCCAATCACACCGCGTCCTACCGCTGCGATGGGAATGTATGTGCACTTACTTGATTGTTGGTTGCATTTGCATGTAATTACCACACAAGATACATCTACTCACGGCGAATCTGCTTTTTTTTTTTTTTTTCCAAAGATGCAAACAGCGCCAACTTTCGCTTGCTTGCCACCTGCCCTGGTACTATGTAGTCTGTATTATGTATTTGGCAAATAAACTTATACAAAGAATACAACTCAAATCAGACCAACAATCTAACTAATGCGGAGGGCGACCAGACAGCATCTCAGAAACGTGTTTGATGTTGGTCCAGAACGTGCTCCGCGGCCTCCTGTTTTCAAGCTCAGTCTCGTGGTCGTACAACAGCTTGACCGGGGTGTACACAACTTTGGCTCCAAGGATACCAATCACTACTGCTGAGTCGTCAGTAATGCCACGCTTGGAACCAAGACTAACTTGGTGGTCCTCAATAAACTGCATGCACTTCACCGCAAGTCTAGTCGCTCGTAGTCTATCCATAGGCGACGGAATTCCTCCCTGCTGGACGTGACCGGGGTTAGCAGTACGAGCATCGAATCGTCCTCTTGCTTCTTCACGGATAACTTCTGCAATCAGCGAGGTAGAGAAAACCTTGGACGCTTGTTCGTTGCGTAGCATTAACTTTCCTCCCTTGTCCTGGCCTTCGTCAAATGCAAAACTCTCTCTTAAAAATGAAATGTCCTTTTCAAGCATACCCAAGTTTATGCCTTCTTCTGGAGTGTAGACTGCCAATGCACCAACAGCAAGGCCGGCGTATGTCGCAATATAACCTGACTTGCCTCCCTGTACTTCGACCACAAACACCCGTCGACGAGTAGCACTAGCAGACTGCTTAATAGCATCGCAATAATCAACCAAAGCGTTCAAACAAGTATCTGATCCAACAGAGTACTCGGTACCAGGCACATTGTTCGAAATTGTGGCTGGCAAGCATACCATTGGAATTCTGAATGCAGGGTAGTTGACTCTAGCCTGGTTTAACTGGTGCAGCGATAAAAATGCTTCAAATCCGCCGACAATCATTAATCCATCAAACGCGTACTTCTGAAAGTAGTAAGCAACCATGCCCAAATCAACGTCTGGCAAGTTACGGTTGGTACCAATCTCGGAACCACCACGAATGATCCAGTTCTCGACGTCGAGCCAGTTGAGTTCACGAACCGAATCATGTCTAGCAAGACCAGTAAACCCATTGTGAATAGCATATGGCTTGTGACCGCGCGACAGGCAGTAGCAGGCAGCAGCGCGAGTAGCAGCATTCATACCTCCAGCTGGAGCTCCAATGTTGATGATTGCAATCCGAAGGCGCTTATCTTCAGAAACTTTAAGGCTCTCGTCGTCAATAATAGTGGTAGCCTTGAATGCCTGTAGATATTCAGTAAACTCAGTGTCACGCAAAGACATGGCCTTGTTAAAGTCCTTGTTCTTGATGGCGGTAGCAACGCTCTTGGTAAGAGCAACCGACTCCACAAGGGGCTTGCGCGAGATTTTGTTTTCGTTGATACCAATCATAGGAGACGGAGTGTCGGGAGTCGACTCAAGCACTGCATTGACAGCATCAACACCTTGCATAGTAGCAATCAACCGATCGAACGCCACAGCGGATCCACCACGCTGAACGTGTCCAAGAGTGGTAATACGAGTGTCCAATCCCAGCTTGGCCACAAGCAAATCTTGAACATTCGCGGCAGTAATTGGGTTCAGTTGGTCGTCGATAGCACCTTCAGCGACGATGACTACAGTTTTTCTCTTGCCCTTCTTGCGGTGCTAGTTCAAATTAGCAAAAAAAAAAAAAAAAAAAAAAAAGAGTGATTTTTTTGGAAAAGTTTTAGTACATACCGCGTTCACAATCGCACACATTTCATCACCCCAGGACTTTGCGCTTGGTGGTTGCTCGGGGATAAAAGTAAAGTCAGCACCGGTAGCAATACCAGCCATCAGAGCGAGCCAACCGCAGTGACGACCCATGACTTCAACGACGAAAGCTCTGGAGTGCGAGAGCGCAGTAGCATCTATAAAATCAACCGACTGACAAATACGTGACAAAGAAGAAAAGGCACCAATCGTGGCATCGGTTGAAGACATGTCGTTGTCGATAGATCCGACCAGACCGACGATGGTCAGATGCTCGTACCCGGCTATCTGGTCTTTGGTAAGCTCGCCGGTGGTAATGAGTTCGGCGAGAAGATTAGACCATTCATGTCTAAACAGGTCGGCACCGGTCAAAGAACCGTCACCACCACAAACAATAAGTGCATCGATACCATTCACAATCATATTTTTTGCAGCCTTCAATCTACCCCATCGCTCACGAAACGCAGCGCATCGTGCAGTGCCAATCAGGGTACCACCCTCAGACAACCAACCACGAACATCTTCCCACTTCATTTGCTTGATCATCGATCCACCTTGAACCAAACCTTCGTAACCTTCAAAGATCGCAAACACGTCGCAGTTTTTCTTGATCGCAGCCCGCACAACCGCGCGCACAGAAGCGTTCATACCTGGAGCATCACCGCCCGACGTGATCATTCCAATGCGCTTGCGACGCTGACCAGCAGCAGCAGCAGCAGCAGCCTCCTCTGAACCGGATGGTGGTGCTGGCGTAGCAGTGGTGCCGGTTAATGATCCAGCATCAGGCGTTGCCAGGTAGGGATATGCACTCGGAGCGGGCGGATTTGATGTGAACGGATTCTTCTTAGACGTGAATCCAATCAAGGTCCCGAGAGGATCGTGGGCGTAGACCTCGACCGGAGCCGAGTCCGACGGTCTTGCTTGGTACAGGGTCGAGTGCTTGCGCAGGAGCTGGATCACCGAGTCGACGTAGGGCGTGAACAACACCAACGCAGGGCTCTGGCCGCGCCAGTCAAGCGCACGCTCAGCAGTGGATCTGGTAGAAGAAGGCAGTACTGCGTCGTCGTCGTCGTCGTCGTTCGGAACCAGCAGCAGCTTGATGGTGACCCGCTCGCCCTCGTCGGGACTGATGCCCTCAGAGTGCAGCCACGACTCGCGCACCGAGCCGTAGCAGTGCTCGGTATGATCGACGACGGACTGGATCCCGCGCTCGTACACCAGCAGCTCCTTGAACCCAAGGTCGAGGTAGAACGATAGCGCTCTTGCGAACGCGTCGTCGGTGGGTGCGATCAGCGACTGGAACGACACGCCGTGGACCAGCGACAGGCTGTCGAGCGACGACAGGCCGGACAGAGCAGAATGCTTAGGCAGAATATACGGCGACGACATTACAAAATCGATGATCTCCGCCCCCCACGCGAATTGTTCTCTCTATTTCAAGTCAAATCGATCACGACAACCTTCAAACGCAGCAAGCAAGCAAGTGAGCGAGCGCAGGCTGTGGTGAG
The DNA here is from genome assembly GCA_030564125.1 of Myxozyma lipomycoides. Lineage (NCBI taxonomy): Eukaryota > Fungi > Ascomycota > Lipomycetes > Lipomycetales > Lipomycetaceae > Myxozyma > Myxozyma lipomycoides. The sequence continues at coordinate 80,510 of JAJLTW010000021.1, forward strand.
TCCAGACAGAACAGAAAACATATTTAACTGTTAAGAATATCAAGTATAAAAAAAAAAAAAAAAAGAAAAAACTCACCCTGAATTGAATGCGCCGCGCGGTTGCGGTTGCGGTTGCGGGTTGGGTGGGTCCCACCGGTCTGGGGCAGCAAATGTCCCAAACCGGCGTTGCGCCTACCGGATGCGGCAATTATCTGGCCAGGGCCCACAATATAGCAGTCGTTGGCCAAACCACCGGCCGCCAGGTAGTATTATCGCGCCCACAGTAACGTTGAGCTGCTCACGATGCTCCGTGATATAAGTTATGTAGTTATTTAGCTCGACTACATATATATAGTTATATTATACGTCATTTTATTGTTATTCTATTCTCTGCTCCGGGAAACGCCAAAAAGGCCTCCCCACAAAAGTCAATGCACCCACAAAACTCTCTCTCTCTCTCTCTTTTTGGCGCCCCCCCCCCTGGAGCCAACCCCGTTGCTGATTATTAAGATTAACTATTAGTTATATAGTTACGGTTCCCCAGCCCTTGAGTACTTCTTTGTGCTTATGCATGATGATTGTGAGATATGTCGCATTTGCTTCCACTACGCTTCTATTCGAATCATATAGAGACCCTTTTTAATTCATGTTCTGGCTAGTTTGTCGTACCCTCCGAAGCAGCATAATGCATACAGCCATAGATCGTCGATTCACTTAAAAACGAGCATACGTCGACTGTAATGAGAGTTTGCTCTTTCCAAGTGAATGTTCAACAGTCCGACATAGACCGCACCACTACAAGCGGCCACACAAAATGGGATAGTTATTCACAGTATCGCGCCAAAAAAAAATTTGCTGTCGTACATATATCATCGTAGAAGACTACACAAATTCGGTATCAGAAAGAGTGCGATTCCGACCATACCAAACCGGCTGCTGTCCCGCCTGCCATTCGGAGATTTATATATCGCTTGCGTTACCGGGTTTCCGGTCTCGATATCACATCAACTGTCACGAATGTCAGCTCAAACTCAAAGCTAGACAGGCTTGTGTATGAGCAAAATAAAGCCGGAATCCGCTGGCCCGGCGCGGGGGGGGGGGGGCCAACAAAGTCGCCAGAAATTTAATTGGACCGCCATTACCGTCTAAATTGTCGTGGTGGGAAAAATTTTTTTGACGAATGTGTTTTCAAACTTACTTCCAGTTCAATTGAGGTTTGCAATGTCAGTTGTTGAAAGTCATTATGGATTGTTTTGTCTTGTTTAATTAGTCTTCATCTTTTTTGTCTTTGCTGTCGCTGAACGAAACACAAAAACTCTGCCTACTTTGTGTAATAAAAAGATATTCTGTCGTTAAAAAAAATCTATTTTATTTACCCATATCCTCTCCAATTATATACAAACCACCGTGGTATGTGCTCATCCGTCGCCGTGAGGACCACCATCTATCGCCAACTCTCCGTTTAGTCGTTTTAAATACTCCTTTCCATACAGCTGTTCAATTTCATGATAAGCAACATATTTACCCAAATCAAATGGTAAAAATTCGGTTTTCAATTCTCTACTTTTCTTGGTCTTTGGAGTCGGGGCTTTCTCATTTTCTTGAAGATAAAACCGTCGTAACAACATAATCGCATCTTCTCTATAAAATCCAGGATATGCAGCAAATCGACGTTCAATACTTTGATCTGAATTCACACCAAGCACACTCCCGCATCCACCAAATCGATCATTCGCACAACCAAAATAAACTGCTCTGATTTTTAATTGTCGTAACGCTGATGCGCACATCACACATGGCTCTACTGTCACATACAAGTCAACCTGTTCAAATATTTCTGCAGTATGTGTTTTTAGAATATGTTCAATTCCAAGAAATTCGGCATGTCGTGTACCCTACACTTTGTAAGCTCATGTTATAATAAAGCATCAATCACTACTTACACATAACGACCGGTTGGTATCATTCATTCCCTCGGCAATAATCTCGCCTTGGTATACATACACGCACCCAACAGGCACTTCATCTGACTCAAAAGCTTTGTTTGCCTAATTTTGTAAGCATTTTTTTTCTTTTTTGCCTTATTTTCTCCACTGCAACACCCAGACTTACCATCTTGAGTGCGTGCTTCATGAACTCATGGTGTATCGTCGCCATATTATAACATGTAGCTCTAGTAAGCCTAGCATAAAAATCATATATGTTGTTTCTAAAATCTTTGTTTATAGAGTTCTTTTGTAAAATACACAGGTCGTGTGGTTTAAACCTCATCGTCTTTGCGGCTCGAGAAATAATTTTATCGATAATACAAGTCACAACATATTCCCAACTGCATCGAACAATGGGATTTGAAACCACTTAAATTTGTCATGCCCACAATTGCATACCAGAAATTGTTAAATTTTTCTCAATTTTAACAATGGAAGAAGCAGAATCTCGAATTATTGATGCAGTCGATGCTGCTGATAGCTCAAGTCGGTTGAGAGTGTTGAAGGACGTTGTAGCTGGTACATGTGGAGGGATTGGTATGTGCAATTTAAGCTTTGATTTGATAATTTTTTTGACTAAGTGACTAGCCCAGGTTTTAGTTGGTCAACCATTTGACACTACAAAGGTACTATCTCCCGATTTTATGTAGGCGATGTCTAATTGACTAGGTCAGATTGCAAAGTGCTCCACCAGGAACATATAGTGGTGCACTAGATGTGGTAAAGAAATTGATTTCAAACGAAGGACCATTGGCATTTTATAAAGGAACATTAACTCCGCTGGTTGGAGGTAAGGAAAAATCCTATATCTACAGACCTCTTATTTGTGGCTAACATCAAACTCAGTTGGAGCATGCGGTATGATAAACTTACATGTTAATTAGGACCCAGAACAGATCTTAATAAATGTAGTCTCAATTCAATTTGGTGTATTTGAAGGAATGAAACGGTTTTATTCCCAGAGAAATTTACAAAGTGGCAATGCTCTTGACTTGACATATGGCCAATTTTACGTTTCTGGTAGTATCGCTGGGTTTGCCAACTCGGTCTTAGTAAGCCAATTTTTGTGTTAATTTGAGAAGTACAAATACTAATATGTTTTAGGCTACCCCGATAGAGCACGTTCGGTATGTGACTCACAAACAACTTGCCACAAAATATTTCTAACTCGCCAGCATTCGTTTACAGACTCAAACATCAGAAAGTCCTGGTCAATTCAAGGGACCAATTGATACATTGACAAAGCTTCGACAAGCAAATGGAATAGCTGGTATTTTCAGAGGTGTTACACCTACGCTTATTCGTGAGGGACACGGTATGGGGTAGGTTGTGCTTTTTTTTTTTTTTTTTTTTTTTTTTTTTTTTTTTTGAGTCGCCACGCTAACAGTCGCAAGTATATATTTTCTCGCATACGAATACTTGGTAAATAGAGATGGACGAACAAATGGAATCCAGCGCAACGATATTCCAGGCTGGCGATTGTGCATCTATGGTGGTTGTGCCGGATACGCAATGTGGTTAACGTCATATCCGATTGATGTGATCAAGTCAAAGATGCAAACCGACGCGATCGAACCATCAAAGCAGCTATATTCAGGTACAATCGATTGTGCAAAGAAAATAATGAGAACTGCAGGTGTACCTGGATTCTTTAGAGGATTTGTTCCAACCATGTTGCGGGCTGCTCCTGTCAATGCATGCACGTTCTATGCTTTTGAGCTTGCGATGCGTGCTATGGGATAGAGCATATACAAATAGATCAATAAAATGCATTACCTATAATATAAAACCAATCAAAAAAAAAAAAAAAAGCTATTCGCCCTATGGTTCAAATGTAGTCCGTCTCAACTCTTCCATCTCAGATGCCTTACGGTCCGATTCCTCCCGTGCCCTTTTATCTTCCGCCGGTTGATTGATCGGTCGTGCTACAAAGTGCTCATTAGCAATTTGATGCAAAAGCTCACTTCGACGTTTCTGATGTTCTTTTGACTTTATATCGACGCCTTTACTTTGTTCTTCTTGATCAAACTTTGCCAATCGTCGTCGTGCATCTTTGGTAACATGACTTTCATCCCACGGATTTGCAATTAATGTTCGATCAGCCACGTCTGGAACTCCACTCAATTTACTGTAATAATTATCTGACGAAAATGCATTATTGGTTCGGTTATGAAGCATCCTGACCTGGTTATCATATTTATCCTGCCATGACAGTATTCGTAACGATTGCAAGTATGTTCCAGCAATTGTGAACGCAATAATGTACATCAATACTCTCATATTTGCCTTGTGATCAATTGGTTTGGCCTTCGGAGGCGGTGGTGGATTGTGTCGGTTGAATGATTGTCCGGAAGTGTACATTCGTTCAGAACTAAAATTCCTTAGATGATCCCATTCTTCTCGAGTATAACCATATTTTGCATAAATTGGTTGTGATGGTCGTGGTGTATTATCAGGATAAGGCCAATTTCGACCTTCAAGATCATATATACGTTTTTGATCGGTATTACTTAGAATATTATACGCCTCCACAATTTTCTGAAACCGAAGATTCATAATCTTGGCGGCTTCTTTTGATTCAAATGACTGGGGTTGAGTAGAACTAGCAGTATCGGGATGATATTGTTTCACCAAACTGAAATATCGTTTCTTTAATTCCACACGATCAAAATTATCCCTTGTAAAATCAAATATCTCGTATGGATTTGGCGATTTCTTGTTTGGCCACCGTATATCATCACGACTTCCTCTTGCTGTAGAACTGAACGTCCTTGAATCAAATATGTAATCTGGTCTACTACCAGTCCCGACTGACGTAGCTGCCAACGACTGGAGCACACGACGATGAGCTGCTACCACAGCGCATGCAGGTAATTGCGACAACGATAACAATGGCATAATTCCCAAAATATATACGCTTCTAAGCTATTCAATAGAGTGTGAGTTCTGGTGCTCGTTCTAACAAGCATATACGTCCCCCCCAATGGTTTGAAACCCGAGCAGAACAGTCGCGATCTTGAGATCTCGTACCGAGCAGATGCAAATGGTTGTGCAATATTCAACCTTAAAAAAACTCACAAAAACTGCTACGGTAACTTTAAATACCGACACAGCCGTAAAATTAGTCTGATATTCGGGTTGGATACGTGTTTGAATGTTATCATGTGTCGATAAGTCGTTCGGGGCCTTGCAAAGCCGAAAACTCCCAAACGGGGCAAACATTCAAGAGAACCCCTGGAAAAAAAAAAAAAAATAAGTAGTTACAGTATGTATTTACCAAGATTCGATAATTCGCATGACTTTTAGTATTTGAAAAGAAGTCTAGTTTTCAAAATGTCTAAAAGAAAAGATGCTGGACATGGGTCTTCCGATGAGGTAATTATTTTGGTGTAATTGTAATGAACTGCGAGATTAACTTTACAAAGTCCGGAGAAGAGGATATCGTCAATGTTGATTTTGACTTTTTCGATCCTAAACCAGATATTGATTTCCAAGCATATAAAAATTTGTTGAGACAAACATTCGATGCTGATAGTACATTGTTTGATTTATCGGAATTAACAGATTTGTTGTTATCGCAATCTACGGTCGGATCAACCGTCAAGACCGACGGGATCGACAGTGATCCGTTTGCATTTTTGGCAATCGTTAATGCGACAGTACATCATGACAAGCCAGCAATACGACAAATAACTGATTACCTTTTATTGAAAACTAAAAAGAGTTCGGAATTCAATGATAAGCTCAAAGCGTTATTTGATGCCACTGTCGATGATGGTGGTCCTCAGACTGCACTTGTGTTTAGCGAACGGTTGATTAATATGCCGGTCGAAGTTGTGCCACCGATGTATAGAATGCTACAGGATGAAATGACAAAGGCGAATGCTAATGACGAATCATACAAGTTTGACTATTATGTGATCATTTCAAAGTCATTCACCGAGATTGCGTCGACAATAGATGAAAGCGACGACGACGAGCCAAGATTAAAGAAGACAAAAAAATCAAATTCAAGTAAAAACAAAACCCAACCAAAAGAGACATTTTATTTTCACCAAGAAGATGAGATAATCCAACAAAAAGCTCAATTTTTTAAACAATATAACTACTCAAACCAAGCACAAGAAGCAGATTCACGACGAACTTTTCAAGATTATGGTATTTTACCTCAAGGACAACTTATGCTTTTGGATGCTACTGGGTTTAATCAAATGATTGAACAGATCTCACAAACTTTTGCGGTTCCTGCCCAGTAAAGACATTTTTATCAGTAGATAATATATTCCTGATGTCACTCATCCTAGAAGACTATATACATATGTAGTTATTTCCATATAAAACTTTATAAACAACCTCAAAAGTGGATCATGCAGTAATATGTCAAAAACAATTCTCTTGTTTTGTACCTTCACGACCCTGTCATTTTTTCCCATTCCAGAAATGACGATACCCATGCTTCCCTCATCGAAGCTGTCATTTCTTGTGCAAATGCCTCATCTTCTTCATCTTCTGTATCATACCCCCGTTGATGTTGTTGTTCACTACTAATACTTGGCAATGGCGATGACACTGTCTGTGCGATTGGACCATCGTTTGAATACACTGAGCTATTATCAGAATATGATTCGATTGATTCACCTAGACCTAAAACTGAAATTGACTCTGTATCTGTATTTCCATTGCGAGCAGGAGCATCATCACTTCGTTGTGCTTCTAACTCATCTTCTTGAAGAAGCTCTATTCGATAGTCGATAACTTGTACTTTGCCCAATTAGTTCTGTGACATTCCAGTAGTCTCTTCACAACTTACATCGATCTTCGAGCTCCAGTTCTTGCTCTTCAAACTTCCGTATTCGTTCAAAATGTTTCTCTTTCAACATATTTAAATATCTGATCCTTGCGTCCAGCTCTTCAACACCTTGCATGACTACAGCCTAAGAAGTTTAGCATTCAAAATAGCTCGCTTATAACCGGGCTCTCAGACCAACCTTGCGAACATCTAATCGGTGCAATTTCCGAAGCGTATCGCTCTTTTCCTTGTCAAGTTTCTGAATTCCGGTGAGCGGCAGTTCAAGCTCAGACAGAGCTGTCTTTGTTTGACCTTTCCGAGCCAACCTGGTGATCTGCTCTGATGACGGTTCGGCGGCATCTTCGGGCATTGTTGCTTGGAAACCTTCCAGTAACGAATATGAAAACTTTCCTTCAGGCAAATCGCGCAGCATTTCTTTGGTTATAACCACGCCAGCACTTGCAAGTGCTCGACTGGTATGGCTGGACGACGACGTGACTGCTTGCCGACGGGCTGGTGACCCGGTTGCGGACGCGAACGAGAACAGTCGCTGTTGCATGCCTGGTTTCCTGAGAGCAGGCGCCATATCGTTCATAATCGCTCTGTAAGTCGTAGACGACACAATATCACTATTCCCGCCATTGTTAGCTCCGGCAAGTGCTGATGATGTCGCGGCCATTGTGCGGGATAACCTGACTAGGTTCGAGTTCGTGGCAGCAATTGCATTGGCGAATAATGATTCGCTGTCAGATCCAGCTGGACTCGCTACTCGGCCAGTGCCGTCCGGTAGTTGTCCACCGTCTGTCATGTAATCAAAGCTATACGCTTATTCTGTTGAATGTCAATATATCGTTATTGTTGCCGGATATCCTATCGACGCGTTCGGCACATACGAGGCGCCTTCGGACCAAAACAAAGCGCTCAGATTGGCGTTTTCTCTAAGTGATTCGTGACTCGCAAATGACAACGGCAGATGACATTCAACTGTGTAGAAATCCCAAAAAATGACGCCAAAACTGCCCAAATGTTGTGTCGCACTACCTCTTTCGCAGGCATACCGATATAGGAGATCTCTCTGGTCGACTCCGGAGTTCCGGTGACACTTGAATGATTTGCGGAGTGCAAAGAACACAAACCCTGACGCCCTCGAGCCCTACTGGGATGATTGTAATTTTCTTCCTTGGGACAATTTACTTGCTGTTTGCGCGCCCCAGGTGGAAAAAAAATATTTAGTGTGTGGTTAGCAGGATAAAGCTGAAACCCAGATTGGTCTGCTATTGCTCCGGTCCTAGACTGTTTTCATAGAGATTGCTATTCATTAGCAGCTGTATTAGCTATACGAAAAATGACTGGAGTCACAGAAAAGACAGAGGTCACGGAGGTATGTTGCCGAAGATGGTCGGTTGTGGTCACATTGGGTTTTTATTGACTGGATATCGACAGGTGTCGGGCATTTTCGACACTATTTTGGTGCTTGATTTTGGCTCACAGTACTCTCATTTGATCACCCGTCGTCTTCGTGAACTCAATGTTTACGCAGAGATGCTTCCATGCACTCAGAAGATTGCTGATTTGACTTGGAAGCCCAAGGGTGTGATTTTGTCCGGATCTCCTTATTCGGTGTATGCAAAGGATGCTCCTCACGCCGACCCGGCAGTTTTTGATCTTGGTGTCCCAATTTTGGGTATTTGCTATGGCTTGCAAGAGTTGGCATGGCAGCTCGGTGGCCAGGTTAACGGTTCTGACAAGCGGGAGTATGGACATGCTAACCTCCACGTTGAAGACCACCATGTGTTGTTTGATGGGATTGACGATTTCCAGGTTTGGATGTCTCACGGCGACAAGTTGACATCGTTGCCGCCTCAATTCAAAGTGATTGGTACTTCTGGCAATGCACCATTCTGTGCAATCGTTCACGAGACCAAGTCGATCTTTGGTATTCAATTTCATCCCGAGGTGACTCACACAAAGCAAGGCAAGAAGATTTTCGAGAACTTTGCGGTCGGTGTGTGTAAAGCTGCACAGAATTGGACTATGGAGAACTTTATTGACACTGAGATCGAGCGGATCCGTACGTTGGTCGGCCCGGTCGGTGAAGTTATTGGTGCAGTATCTGGTGGTGTTGATTCGACTGTTGCGGCAAAGTTGCTGCACGAGGCGATTGGTGACCGTTTCCATGCGATTTTCGTTGACAATGGAGTCATGAGATTGAATGAGGCTAAGCAGGTTTATGAAACATTGACCGAGGGTCTCGGAATCAACTTGCAAGTGGTTGACTCGTCCGACCTGTTTTTAGGAAAGCTCAAGGGAGTTACTGATCCGGAGAAGAAGCGCAAGATTATCGGAAATACATTTATTGAAGTGTTTGAAGAGGAGGCTGCTAAGCTTGACGTTGCTTCTGGTGGAAAGATTGAGTACTTGCTTCAAGGTACACTCTACCCTGACGTGATTGAATCAATTTCGTTCAAGGGTCCTTCACAAACAATCAAAACTCACCACAACGTCGGAGGTTTGCTTGAGAACATGAAGCTCAAGTTGATTGAGCCGTTGCGCGAGTTGTTTAAGGATGAGGTTCGTGCACTCGGTCAATTACTTGGAATTCCACACGATTTGGTTTGGCGTCACCCGTTTCCTGGTCCAGGTATCGCCATCCGAGTTTTGGGCGAAGTTACTCCTTCGCAAGTCGAAATTGCTCGCAAGGCTGACTATATCTTCATTGAGGAAATCCGTAAGGCTGGCTTATATGAGAAAATCTCTCAGGCATTTGCTTGTTTACTTCCAGTAAAATCGGTCGGTGTGATGGGTGATCAACGTACATACGAGCAAGTGATTGCGTTACGTGCGATCGAAACCGTTGATTTCATGACCGCTGATTGGTTTTTTTTTGACGCGAAGTTTTTGAAAACTGTTTCAAGCCGGATCGTTAACGAGGTTTCGGGTGTTGCTCGTGTTGTGTATGATGTCACGTCAAAGCCACCTGCGACGGTTGAATGGGAGTAAAAAGAAATTTTTTTTTAAGTTGTTTACATGTATATTATTATTTCATTCGTTACTTCTTTTTTGTTGTCTTAATTGTTATTAATTGTTAGTTTTAGATACTAAAGTCGTTGCAATCAATCGCTAATTTTTATCTATTTTAATTCGTATGCAGTATATTTTCGCTCGATCCATAATAGTTATGCGATAACTAATTAAAATATGAAACCTTCAATGGCTCAAGATAAAAGAAAAAACAAAATTTAAAATCAGAATATTATACAATATTAAAAAAAAAAATTAAAAAAACCGGCCCAACCATCATCATTATGTGAGCAGAAAATAAAACAGAAAAACAGAATAATAATAGTTCTTTTTTATCAAAAATCATCCAAGGTTCGTAACGAATACTTTAAGATTTTGTAGCAAACTATTAGGTCTAACTATAGTGCATGCCCGATATTGCAAATGTTGATATTAATTACGATGCTGAGAATGCACACCTCTCTCTCCTCCTCCTCCTCCAAATTTGCTCATAGTTTCGTTCGATTTGCATGTGTTAAGCTTCTTATATAACGTTCAACCTGGGCCGACATCATTCCCTAGATTAATTAATACTAGTTTCTGTTTATTACCACCTTCATTAATATTATTAGTAGCTTCTACATTTGCTTAGAAGGAGGTGCTGGTGTAGGTTGGACAGTTAAAGTAAAAAAAGAATAAGCTCTCATTAAATTCTTCTCGATGCGAGAAACTCTACTTACAAATTTTAACTACATGTATGTTATTTACCTCTGTAATAATGTTAACACTATATAGACAATTCGCCTGGTTTATAATCATAAACCATCAAGACTACACCAAGAAATTTCTTATTTTTATATCTTATTTATTTATTGTTTATTTAATGTAAATCCTTTATTCCAACCTTTTAAAAAACATTAAGATCCTATAATACAATCCATTAATAGCAATGAAACAAATTGTCTATTGCTCAATCATCCCCAGTCTAGTCGTCGTCTGGATTGAGAACAGTCAAGACGCGACGGGAATAATCAAACTCGTCACGTAGACTACCTCGCGAATAGTTATCATGATAATGTGCATACATCGTACCAGGATCAATCCGTTGATCAACACTAAATGCAGCTGCTGGAGGCGCAGAATATGCTCCACCTGCCGTGGCCGGATGTTGCTTATCATCAAACGAGCCGGATGGTGATCTGTTTGACTTTTGTTGTCCCCGACCACCAGCATATCCAAACACATCACCAGCACCAGCAGGTGTTCCCGTACTAGATGCACCTAAAGTACCGAGCGGTGGCGTTGAAAGATCATCGTCTGAATCCTCGCCGTCACGATTCCGCCGCCGTAATAGAAAGAAAAGGAGAAGCAGTACAAGTATTAAAACAACGATACCAACAGCTACAAACGTTCCGGCAACTTTGCCTTTGTCGTCCCAAAATGACTTTGATGAGTTGACGTTTGCAGCTGCAGTCGATGACTCTGAACTCGAAGTGCTCGACGATGTTAAAGTTGACGAAGGTGCGACTGTTGACAACGTTGGTGTAATAATGAGCGTTTTTGTCGCACCGGTAACGGTCACTACTGAAATTATAAGCGAGGGCGATGAAATTGAACTTGTTTCTGTACTTGTTTCTGCACTTGTTTCTGTACTTGTTACTGATGACGACGATGGCCTAGAGAAAAATGAAGAGCTTGCTAACGTTTCGGTCGTCTCTGTGGGAGATTCTGATAGGGTAGATGTGGTATCATCAGATGTGGCAGTCGTCGCGTCTTCTGACATTGTCGTAGTAGACTCATCTGGAGTCGTTGTAGTAGCATTTTCTGTAAATGAAGTCTCTGTAGAAGACCTTGCCTTTGTGCTCGTGCTCGATCGTGAAGAGGATGTTGACGAAGTTGCAGATGAGGAGGAAGATGAGGTAGGCGACGAGCTGGATCCAGCAGTGCTACTGGGAGTGCCAAGCTGAATATAACCATATAATCCCTCGGAGGCATTACCACACGGATCAGACGGATACCCAGGACAGCTGTCGTCACAATTAGACACTTCAGATGTGTCAGACGGCTCAACATTAGAGCACCAACATTGCTCGTCCATCAGGATCGCGAATGCGTAGCCCGAACATGATGCACTGCACGCGCCAAATGACTGATATATACTTGAAACTAAACACAGAATTAATAAAAAAAAACCAAAAAAAAAACTCTCCCAACAACCGCAAATAGTATTCATTGCAGGTTCCTTACCTGCATCAAAGCCAGAGCCAGTGTTTTGACTTGAGCAGTAGGTCAATGTATTTTCAGCCGACGCCGGATGCACGACCACCAGCAGCACCACAGCTACAGCCGTCACAAGAACAGTTCTAAGCATAGTGAGAGCTGATGGACGTTAAGTGGGCCAGTCTACCACTAAAGCCCTCCAATATCAAGCCCGAACTATCGGTAATATCAGACACCAAAACAACGCTTTGGAGCGAGCCCAATTCTTTGCCGATCCAACGAAAGAAAACAAAAACAACAAGAACTCGACGCAGCAGACAGTTCTACTCAACCGCCATACACACTGCCCCGACCAGTAATGCGAATTGAGATATATTATTCTATGGCTCTATCAGATTCAAAATACAGGCACAAAACAGTGGGTTCGGCCTCGTGTTTTTCTTCTGCGGCGCCGCTCGCTCGCTCGAGAGAAATATAACTCAGGGTATTAGGGTCGTTGCACCGCGACGCGACGCGTATGCTCGTCGCTTGCGAGGGACGATATAGGCCTGTGAGGTCTGCACAGAGAGTAAACATATATTAATAGAGCGTCTACGCTGCTGGAGTTTCTTATGTGGACAAACCACCCGGCCATTCATTGCACCCGCGGTTGCCAACACAGAAGCCAAAACGACGACTCGGGTGTCGCGGAAAGAGCAGTCGTGGTGCCATAGCCGAACGGTGGCTGCGAAGACACGACGCGTTGGAGGCGCACTCGGCCAGCCAAGCTCGCTGTTCTGCTTACATATGTACATATAGTTAACTATGTATGTATTTAGGTTACGTAAGTACGGCTGCGGTGGTGGTGGTGGTTGATTGCGCCTGCATGCATGTTATTATTCATTCATTCCTCTCTGCCTCCTCGTGAGAGTTCCGTCAGTTCTCACCATCCCCGTCTTCCGGGGACTTTCCTTCTCTTGGCGGAATCTGTGTGTGACGTGAACAGACAAACAAAAGCCAAGTGATGACAGAGGTGCGATCGCGCGGATTCTGCATGCGTCCGTGTGGCAGCAAGAAGAATGGTGGTTTTTTTTTGGGGGCCATCTCGGGAACAGGTCCGGAACGTGGGATTCCGTGTGCTGCTTGCCTTGCCCCTTTTGCTCGTATCGACCGTTCTGTGCACAGTCATGACTCGTCGCTGGCTTCTGCTCCATGCGGCAAACCCAGCCGTGGTCTTGTGACGACGACGACATGAATACACAAATATTATGCCATAGTTCGTGTCATTCGTTTATGCACCGTTCGGCCTGAACAATCCCTGCAGCTGTGGGCTTTCTCCGCGGCAATCGTCCGGCTTGAAGCTCGGCGTTATTGGAAAAAAGCCGTCCCGACCGCGGCTCATTGGAGAGGCAATAGTACATATATGTATGTGCAGCACGACCACAACAGCACCGTATTTCAGCCAATTGATGTGACTTACAGTATGTACATACATCGTCAGACATTGCGTATTGAAGATTCTACTTTGCCTGGTGGTCGGTATTGCATATCACACTGTCTGCCAGTTGGTTTGGTAGCCAGTGTTGTTGGTGAGCTTTCCACCACCCACCCCAAAGAAAACCAACCCCCCCTGGATGGTGATCCGCGACTGTAAACAAACCAGAGACAAATTGGCGACTCGACTCATACATACATGCAGACACCCCCGCACCAAAAAAATCAAGCTTATGCCGTACAACTCAAGTTTCATTATTTGAGCGCTTTTGTATATACAGTGTGATCATGCTATTTACTCCAGTCTCGCTAGCTTCGTCCGTTTTCCTGTATTGGTTGCCAGCTTGCGTAAGTCAGACCGTGAGTTTAGTGGTTTCAGAGTTACTTGCTCAAGCAGACGATATCCTACAAGATATCCATGATTTTGGATATTATGGTTTTTACAATTCTCATGATGCAGAGCAGTCGACGTTTAATCGATATCAATCCGATTCATTACCACTATAACACTACAGCTGGCGTAACCTCAACGAACTATAACTATACCAACATATATCTGTTTATAAGTTTGAAGGCGATTGTTTCACGATAGAAAATCCTTTAAATAGTCTAAATATGATGCAGCTTTTATTCACTCTGTCAGCAACTGTCCAACTTTGTCTAGATCTACGTTGCCTCCACTCAAAACTAAACCAATGTCCCCTTTGACACCCTCGTGTTGCCATTGCTTAGACAAGGCAACAGCAACAGGTACTGCACCCGAAGGCTCAACCACTATTTTCATTCGTTCCCATATCAATCGCATTGCTGCCAAGATCTCCTCGTCGGTTACAGTAAACACTTTTTCAACGTGCTTTTGAATGATTGGAAAGTTGGTAATACCAACCGGTGTTCTCAGTCCATCGGCTATCGTAACTGTCCCCACGCTCTCGATTCTCTTGCCAGCCTCCAAACCACGGTAGCAATCGTCGGCAAGCTTTGGTTCAGCTGCAAACACTTTTACCCCGGTTCCTTGACATGCGAGCGCACTCCCAGCTAATAACCCACCACCTCCAACTGGCACAATAACCGCGTCTAATTTGACACCCATAGCTTTTGTCTGCTCCAGAAGCTCCAAAACAGCTGTGCCTTGTCCCAAAATTATGTCAGGGTGATCATACGGAGGAACTAGATACGCGCCGGTCTTGGCCTGGATTTCTGCAGTAAGTGCTTCTCGTTCCTCAGCGCTGGGTCCTGAAAACTGGACTACTCCTCCATAAGCTTTGGTGGCGGCTATTTTTGGCTTTGCTGAATTTGATGGCTAAACAAATTATTGTAAGCTCGTTAAATCTGGCACCAAAAGCCCTACTTACCATTACAATATAAGCCGTTGCATTTTTATTTCTCGCCGCAATTGCCAGTGCCTGGGCATGATTGCCCGACGAATGAGTGATCACGCCTTTTTTTAACGTCCCTTGACTCAGCTTTGCCAATGCATGTGTAGCACCTCTAATTTTAAACGCTCCACCTTTTTGAAAATTCTCGCATTTGAAATATAATTGAGTCGATGAACTGCCTTCGCTAGCCGAGCACACAAGTGATGATAATGATTCGTTAGTAAAAACCGGGGTTCTCTTTACCACCGACGATTGTATTAGCCGATATGCTTCCTCGACACCAGCCCTATTCAATTCTGTATCAACCATTGTCGTCAGTACTTATTAAAAACTTTCAAAATAATGTCAATTCAGTAGATAGCTCACAATACTGCAGACAGGACGCGCCGACAACATGGTAGGAGGCGACTCCGAATTCACAGTTCGTGGGGTAACTCGCGTTTGCCCAACCTCTTGGTTATGAACTGTTGTTAACTCAACTCAAGACGTTAATAAAATTTATTCTCTTATTTTTACACTCGAATTATAAAAATAATTAGTAATATAGTTTAAATAGAACCATATAGTTAGTAATTTGTTTTTGGCTGTCTATTATAGACATTATCGCGTTGCGTCGATAACAGGCAATCCAAGTCCTTATAATGCAGATAAACAAATGAATGTAATAAATATTAATTTACAGATAACTCCATAGTATGCCTAATCAAACAAAACAAAAAGATAGTATAAAGATATTATCAGCGCCGACTAATAAGCAGCTTCATCATCATCACCATCATCATAGTCATTTTCACCGTCATCAAAATAGCGTTCAGCATTATAATCACCATCTTCATCTTCTTCAAAGTCCTCTTCCTCGTCTTCTTCCGCTTCGACATCGTCCTCGTCGACATCGTCGATTTCACCAGCATTTTCAACATCAGCTCCTCCTCGAGCTTCATCATCATCTAGTTCTTTCAAGCGCTCTTTATACTGAAAAATGTTGAGCTTAGTGCGCTTTGTCTTTGCATTCGAGCTTGCATCTTTGATTCCTAAAGCACGGTGCAATTCTGACGGGAAAAACTCGGCAACTAAATCGGTAAGTCAGTGCATAACTCTATAGAGCTGTTTGTCAAACGTACTATATGGGTGGTCTGACGTGGCTCTACCGCTTCGCTGTTTTCGCAAATAGCGGTCCGAGTATCTCTTGATACCTAATCTGTCAATATGCGGCTTCCAAATATACATATATATATATATATCGCCATACCGTCGTTAACACCGCCTTCATACTCAACAATACCACCTTTTTTCTCAGTCACGTAAAATGCCGAGTATCGCACGTCATGCTCGTATTGCAGAAACTGATTTATCGATTCCTTCTCACTTTCTGTAACTGAACCTTGAACAGGCAATGTGAAAGTCTGATGATTTAGTACATGTTGTATGTAGTCTTGGATCCCAGCCAACTTACCGGATATCGATCAGACGGAGTGAAGTCCGGCTTAATATCCATCCCAAACAGCGATGGTCTGTTGGGATCTCGTTTCCCACCGCCTCGAAATGCCATGACCAGTTTCTAATTCGCTCAAGCGTTTGGTTTCTGTTCTTTCAACCGAGATCAATCATAAACCAGCATATCTTCAGTGCCCAACCGACCACTCCTCCAGCATATTTTTTTTTTTGGTGAGGGTCACATGACTCTTTTTCACGTGACGCGCCGTAGAGTGCGTGCTGGGAAATATGCACACGCTGCAGCCCACAGCACTAACAAATTTGCTTTAGGCCTGGCTGGCAATTTATGTACCAAAACGAGCACGCGCGCGTCATACAATAATCATCCGCAGGGTTTGGTTTGGTCAGGCTGTGGGCGGGCGGGCGCTTCTGAGATTTCGGATGGTCATCGAGCGAGCAGATCTGTCCCAGCGTCCGAACTGTGTCTGCATTTCGACGAGAATCACCCACAACTCGCTCTGGTAAGTTGCTTTTGTTGGGTTTTATGTGCTCAGCAGGGCTGTAGGATTGTTTTGGTGTATGATATTGCTTGGGATAATCGCTGGCGTGCGAGATCGAGTCTGGCAAAGCGTTGTATTTTTGTCGTGCGCGTGCACCGGGCCACGCTGGCATGATCTTGATCTCGGCAAGCATCGATCCCGGTTTTGTTTTACATCTTAATGATTTATGTATTTGACTAGTAGCAAGCTGTTGAAATTATGCTTGAGATTGTTCTACAGGCCCCTTGGCGTGGGTTTATGATTGGATCAGTTCTGACCAGTTTGATTTAGATATACGCCTGGATCTCTGTTCACCACCGTCGCATTCCAACAAAACATCGACACATCGCATTTTCTACAATGTCTGATCAAATTGATGCTACTTCTGTTATTGACACAGTTGCCGCTCAGCTCGAAGCCTCCACGTTGGCCGGCGACGAGCCCTCTACTGGTAAGACCGCGGCGGCAACCACGCGCGCCCCTCCAGAGGATGCGATCGAAGTAAAGGAGAAGCGAAGACTGTTTGTCGGAAACTTACCAGTTGGGACAACCGATGAAGATTTGAAGGCCTTTGCTGCAGATTATAGCCCGTAAGTGAGGAGTTTAAACAGATTGGCATATATCAGGCTTCTAACCGATCTTTATAGTATTGCCTCAGAGGTGCACAGGAAAAAGCCTGGCAAGTTCCACCGTGGATTCAGCTTTGGCTTTATTGACTTTGCTACACCCGAGGAAGCGCAAAAGGCCGTTGAAGGTCTCACTGGTGTCACGTTGTCTGAGAAGGCGGTATCAATTCAGTTGGCCCGACCATTTGCGGATAGACCAGAGAGACCGCCAACTCGAGGAAGGGGTCGCGGTGGTTCTAAGGGTGTAATTGTGAGTTTTTATGTGCTTTTAACCGCTTATTTAAGACTAATGATAGCGTGGCAAACCAACTAATGGAGCCACTGAGCCCGAGGCTACTACTGAGGCCGCAGAAGAGACTGCCGAAGTGGTAGTTGATGGAGAATCGAAGAAAAATGGAACTGTGACGGACGAGAACTCTGCACTACGTCCCAAGAAGACACAACGCAAACCTAGGTTTCCGAAGAAAGTTATCGACGAGAATACCCCGAGGTCAGTGACCACAATTTATGTGTCAAACTTGAGTTATCAGGCTACTAGCGAATCGCTGGAAAAGGTTTTTGCCGAGTTCAACCCTGATTCCGTGACAATCGCTTATCGATCTGTACACCCAGCCGTACTCAGTAAGCTTGCCAAGAAAGGCGTTACACCTGAGCGTCGGAGTCGTGGCTTTGGGTTTGTCACATTTGCCTCGGAGGAACAACAGAGGGCCGCTATCGAGAAGCTCAATGGTACAGAACTTGATGGTCGTAAACTAGGGGTAAGAGCGGCGGCTGAATTACCACCCAGAAGCAACGGAAATACTGCTGAGGAAGCCGAAGAGCCTACCAAGACCCTGGAGGTGCTTGCAGATAAAGCTACTACTTCCTAAATCCCCTCTTTCATCTTTTTTTTTTTTTTTTTTTTTTTTGCCCTTCCATGATAGTTTGTGATGTCGCCTTGTGCTCTGTAATCTCGTTCTGTATTTTTTTTTTTAGTCAATATGGGACATTGGCGTTGCTGGAAAACCAAGTCAAGTCTATTCGTTTTATGGTTGTTATTTTTTTTTTCTTTTATTATAGTCAGTTGTCCCGTCGAAATCAAACGAACGAAAAAAAAAAAGGAAAACTATCATGTTTAAGGGTAATGATATCATGGCTTGGTAAAAAAAAGTTGTGTTAATAAAATTTTTATTTTAGTGTTGTATAGCTTTAATATCATCAGGTAATTCACTTCTATTATCAAAAACTTGGCTAAGAATAATATCGCACCCAAATCTGATCTGCTCTGTCTCGAGTCGCCCTTTCGTATCTATCAAATGCCATGACAAACGATCCGCGTCCTTGAGTCATGCTTCGCAAATATTTAAGGTACCCTACCATTTCACTAAGAGGGACTTTTGCACGGATATGCTTCTTACCAAGATCTCGACGAACATTATGCTTGCTAAGATGCAATGTGCTATCAGGAGGTGAATATACTTTGTCAGCGTCTATTATCGGGTCATTGTCATGTCTTATTATCGATTCATCTTCCAAGCCGTATACTTTGCCTGATCGTGCTGAAGTTAGGTCTGACATGACGGTTCCTACGTCTTCCTCGTCCACAATAACCGTGACGTCCATGACTGGCTCCATAAGCACACGACAAGATGTTGATACTGTATCCATAGCTTTCACGATAGCGGCCCTTGTGGCTGCAGCAATTATTGACGGGTTTGATGACTGATCAACTGGTAGTTGTAACCCGCGAAGTTCGACAAGCATTGAATTCAACGGTAATCCAAATCGTTTACCACGAGATAATCCAGCGGTTGCACCTCGCTTGATAGAGTTCTGTAGATCGATTGGGTCGAGATTGGGACTGATATCGGTCGATTCAAACCCAACATAGACGTAGTTATTGTCACCAAGTGGTGTAGCCTTACTAAGAAGCTCTTGCAGATCTTGATCCATTACAAATCGCAAGTCCTCAGGTATGGGCCTCAACGCAACGATTATAGTAGCAGTTGTGGTTTTGTCTTTAAATGTGTTTGAGTGTGTATGTGTGACTTCTTCAGTAACACCATGCGAGAGTTCAATCGACTCCTTGAAAGCAATTTGGACCTTACCAACTTCAGCTTTCACTTTTAAGTCATTAATAAGCCTGTCTCGTGAAATTTCAAGATGTAATTCTCCCATCCCACTAAGTTGAGTCTGGCCGGTTTCGTTATCAACTTTGATTTGCAGACTTGGATCTTCACGAAGTAGCATTTCTAATCCGGTTTCAAGATTTTTAGTTTCTGATAACGTGAGTGGTTCGACAGATGCAAAGAATACAGGCGATGGTACCTCAATTGGATTAAGCATCATTGTCTTGACGACGTCAGCCATACTTTTCTTTTCTTTCTTGAACTCTGGCAGTCCAAATAATATCGTGTCGCCAGTGCCAATATGCTTTGTTCCCGAAATTACACCAATATGACCTCTAGAAATAGAATCAATCTGCAAAGACTCGTCTGCATACATGCGTGACAACCGTAGTGCCTTCTCAGTCGTTCCAGTAGACGTATTAAAGATGGCGTCGTAAGACTTGAGGGTACCAGAATAAACCCTTACAAATACCTGGATTGCACCATTACGGTTGTCATGGGTGACTTTGAATGCTAAAGCACAGCCAAGAGATTTTGTTGTAGAAAGAGCAAGTTCTTGTTTGTTGTTTTTTAATATTGCTGGTGGACGCTCGTTTGGATTTGGTAAAAAATCAATCACAGCATCTAATAAAGGTTGCACACCCATATTCCGGAAACTGGCTCCACAGAGCACTGGAACGACTTGATTTTTCAAAGTACATCTTCGTAAGGCCGCTTTAATATCTGCCACCGGCATTGCCATATGATCTTCAATTTCGAGAAATTTCTCTACCAAGTCATCGTCCAATTCCGTAAGAGTCTCAATCAGCGCTATTCGAGCCTTTTTTGATTCTTCAAGGTTTTCACCTTCTAACTCAAGAACCTTGAACGTTTTCCCGTCTGAATCAGGCATATACTCAATCGCTTTCATGTTGAGCACATCAATAACCCCAGCAAATCTTGAGTTTGTCATGCCATTACTATCTGTCTCAGTTCTCCACAAAGGCATATTTATAATACAAGTCCTAGCCTGAAGTTTACCCACAACTTCACGCACAGTTCGACCGAAACCGGCACCTTCTCTATCCATTTTATTTACAAAAACTATCCGTGGAATGTTCATTTCGGCTGCTTGACGCCACACTTTTTCCGTCTGAGCTTCAACACCTTCGACACCATCAAGCACCGTGACAGCACCATCCAAAACTCGAATAGACCGGATAACTTCGAATGTGAAATCTGCGTGACCGGGTGTGTCGATTAGGTTTATGCGATGTGCATTCCAGTCAAACGATATCGCCGCCGACGTAATGGTGATACCACGATTCCGCTCAGCAGGAAGATAATCCATTACAGTGTCACCTTCGTCAACATCTAAAAAAGTCAGTAATGCTTGCCAAAACAATAATAATAATTGCATGTTGGTAAACTCACTGCCTATCCTTGCTGTATAACCACTATAAAACAGCATGCGCTCTGTAGTCGTGGTTTTTCCAGCGTCAATATGTGCAATAATACCAATATTACGCACTCTTCGTATATCCATATCCTGCACTGGTTTATTATCTGCCGACTTTGCGTAATGTCTGCTAAAGACCAATGAATGTGGTGAGTACGTCGCTGGCGATGACAACCTCCAACATCGGGTTACTTCTCTTCCGGCTACTGAAAAGTTTCTGACCACATATTTTGATAGTTGCAGTCCTATTGGACGCACCATTTTTAAATTCCAACCTTCTCCGATCTATATCCGACAACAATATACTTGCAAATAATTTCTTCCGGATGAAGTTCTCGGACATTTTTCAGGGGTAGCTAGTTCTTGTCCATCCCGGCGCCATCAACTCATCTCGAACGCTAGAGGTAGCTCGAAGGACTGTTATTTGGTTGAATGTAATGATATTTATTTTAGTTACCATTAGTAATATACACTATAGTCTCAATGAACTTTAAAGAACTTTTCAAGGTTGAAGTTTCCAGCAGCATCCTTCACAGCCACGCCCTTCTCAGTAACAATAGCATCAATCAAAGCAGCAGGAGCAACGTCGAAAGCCGGATTCCAGATATTTATTCCAGGAGCACCAATGTGAACAGCAGCCACATCCGAAGTGATCTCACCATCTTTCACGACTGGTCCGCGTACAGTGACGAGCTCTTCTGGTTTACGTTGCTCGATAACAATGTCATCTCCGGAAGCCGTGTTCAGATCAATAGAGGTAGTAGGGGCAGCGACTGCAAACTTAACACCATGATATTTAGCAGTAATTGCCAGCTGGTAGGTTCCAATTTTGTTCGCGGTATCGCCATTGCGCGCCACTCGGTCGGCACCAACGACCACAAGTTTGATTTCGGGACGCATTTTCAAAAGAACGCTTGCCATAGAGTCGCCGATAAGTGTAGCTGGAATGTTATCGTGAACAAGCTCGTATGCAGTCAATCGCGACCCTTGGTTGTACGGTCTAGTTTCTAACGCATATGCATGAATCAGATGGCCGGCATCATGAATTGACCGTATTATTCCCAAAGCGGTTCCATATCCGGCAGTAGCAAGAGATCTAATGTTAAAAATGACTATAAATACTAAAAGCAAAAAGTTTCGCAGCGCACCCTGTATTGCAGATGGTAAGAACCGAGAACTTGTCACCGCCAACCTGCTTTCGAATCCATTGAAGCCCATTAGCGCCGATATTCTTGTTATCGTTTACATCATCAAGCAACATTCGCTCTGCCGCAGCTATGTATGCGCTGGTAATCGCAGCAGCATCCCCATCAGTAATTTTGACGAGCTTCTCCAGCTTCGTCGCTGCGTCGGACAAATTGACAGCGGTAGGTCTTGATTTAACCAAATAGTGAAGCTTCTGGACAATATATGAGCGCGCATCTTCTGCGCTTGCAAATGATATGCCAGATACTTCAACTGCTAGAGCCAAGGCAGCAACAATAGCAATGGCTGGAGCACCACGGACGACCATCGTTTTGATAGCGTTGAATGCATCCTCGGACGTTTTGACCGGCACATATGTCGACACATGAGGGAGACGGAGCTGATCCAAGATCTCCAGTAAACCAGGACTGTACTTGATAGCAACCAGCGACATTTCAGCAATCGGTGACCAGATAAGCAACGTGAATTACTTGATTTATGGGCAACCATCGTCGTTGCTAAATCGAAACAAAACCCGACCTGTCGGCATTGCACGTGTGTCTGAGCCGCGCTCGCCCTACCCTATTTCTTGTGCGGCTCGGTTGGCTGTCGTCTCGATTCTCGAGGGCTCGGTCATCGCAAATTACCTCCGGCAGTAGCAGCAAAAGGAAGACCGGCCAGCAACGAGCATCAGAAAGCGTGTCGGCAGTGCGAGCGCAGCTCAATCAATTGGGTGCTACAATGTCTATTGAAGCGGTTTATATCACAGATATCAACGGGTAAGTGTGTGGTGCTGAGTAGCTGCACGCATAGATTGAGTGCGCAGTGATAAGATAACTAACGTGATTTGCACAGGCAGCTGCTGCTCGGGTATCCAGTGACCAGCAACCCGCCGTCTAACAAGACGCTGCAGATCGCTTTGAGAGACGCTAGTCCTGAGGATGTTATTACCGAAGTCACACCGACCGAATTGCTGTTTCATCGCAAGCAGGACTCGTTGGTATTCTTGGTCCCGTGCACGTCGACCATTCCGGCTATGGTGCCACTGGAATTCATCTCGCATCTGATCAAGGTCCTGCATGACTACTTTCAACCACCAATATCGAAGCAGAAGATTGAAAAGCATTGCGCGACAGTGATGATGCTACTTAACGAGATGATTGAGGACGGGTTCCCATTTGTTACCGAAGAGAATGCGCTGCGAGATTTGGTACCATTCAAAGATGGTCTGTCTAAGTACCTCCCTGTTCTTCCTAGTGGTGCTGTCAGCTCGCTTAAGGGACTATCTTCTAACTCATCATCATCATCGTCAACATCAAAGATGATGTCGCTTTCTTCTGCATCCACTGGTGCTCAACGCTCAGCGGTTCCGTGGCGACGGTCTAACGTTAAGCACACCACAAATGAACTTTACATTGACGTCAAAGAAACATTATCGGTAATCATTCCAGCTGTGACGGCAACGCAGAAGCTTATCAATGGGTTGCAGAACGAGCATGTTGTCTCGGGATCAGCATTCTATTCAACTGGCATTGCTCCTCAAGTATTGGCAGAGCCGATCGTGTCGATTGCGCACGGGTCGGTCTACGCTACCACAAAACTGTCGGGCGTTCCTGATATTCAGCTTGTTTTGTCATTTGGTAATCGTATTTTGGAAGGTCCTGCTTTTCATCCATGTGTTCGATTGGGCAGATGGCGCGAGCATCCAGGGACACTATCGTTCATTCCTCCTGACGGCAAATGCTGCTTGTTGGAATACACAATTTCCGGAGTTGATTCAGGTCCAATCGGAGGCGATCTCAAGACTGGATTGGGAATCAATAAGGATGAATTTGAAATTAGAATTTGGAGTAGAGTGCCGCGCAACGTCAAACACGTGGAGAATTTGAAATTGGAGGTGGTGTTTGATGCAGAGAAGGTACAGAGTGTCAGAGGTGCTAGAGCATCTTCTGGAGAGTTCAATGTTGAAAAGAAGGGCACTGGTGTGTGGAGATTCCCAGGCAAGACACCAATGGGCTGGAGTGCAACTTTAAGAGGTTCGATGGTCGTTAACGAAGATCTCGAGCCCGGCCCAGACGGTACGGTCCCACAAGAGTTTCCAAAATATCTGACGATTTCATATGAATGCCAGGGAATGCTAGTTAGTGGTGCAAAGGTGGAATCATTCAGATTGATTGGTACGACCGGAATGGACGATCGAGCCAAGCCTTACAAAGGTGTTAAATATATGACGATGGGTAAGGATATTGTAATTAGGGGCTAAACAAGGTAAGAGTTTATTGACGACGATTATGTACATTTGTTATATTGTTTGAATCTATTTTGCATCTAAAGCATCAACATCACCGGTCGAAATTTCAGGTTTTCTATCTTTGATCTCGATTCCTTCGTTCAATAGAGCTATGATGTCGTCTAAACGTGCCACCACAACATCGGTCTCTGGCGCTTCTTTGAGATGTCCGTTCACATCCGACTCAAGAAGAACTGTAGCGACACCTGCGCGATGGCCAGCGAGCATATCATCTATAGAATCCCCAACCATAATCAAGTGCTGAGGATCGATACCCCAATGCTTCGCAATATGAAGAATGCCAGCGGGCGAAGGCTTCGGTGGCTTAAATTCTCTAGTAACGATAGGGTGAAACAGCTTATCCGGCAAGAATGTCTTGAGCAAGTGCTGAACCGGAGTCTCGAAATTTCTGGTGCAAATTGCTTTTTGCAAACCGCTGTCGTCCAAAAACTGCATGAGCTCTGACAACCCTGGCTGCGCTTTCTACAAAACGTCAGTCACTAGCGCAAAACAAAAAAAAGAAAAGAAAAGAGCAACCCGTCTTAAAGATTACCATTTCAATCATGGCATTCCGCTCTACTTGTCTGACTTTCTCGTTCGCAATTTCCTGCTCGGCGACGTCCAAAGAATAGATATGGTCGAGAATATCAGTCTGCTTCGTTATCCCCAGCACCTCACGCATTTTGGCTAAATTAGATCAGTCTTTAAGTCCAGTGAGCACCACAGTCGGCGTCCTACCAAACATCCATGTCTACAACCAAGGTTAGATAGTTTAGGCCGGCTGGATACCGCACGCCGCTTACCTGAGGAAGACACAAGGTACCGTCCATGTCGAAAACCAGGCCCTTGACGGCGATATCGGTCGGCAAGACCGGCTTGAGAGTTAAACAAGGCATGTCTTCCAGCAATATATGTAAATACTATGTTTAATTATTGAAGCACCCAAGGAAACAACCATCAATTGCCGAAATTCGATGATTGCTAGTTTTCGCAGCTCGGCTTGGACTGAAGTCAAGTTAAACCCTAGGAGCAAGTGCGCCCTACGACCCGGACTGCTGCGAATCGAGGCGGGATCACGAAGTCCGCATCCAAAACCCTCGCAAAACGGTATCTTGTTCGCTTTGTAGGTGTCTCCAGCATCAACGTCGGTCATGGCCTCTTCTGCTGCTTTCGCGTCGCTCGTCTCGAACGGATTCGAGGACGAGTCGATGCTTTTCCCTGATTCGCCGCCAAACGACTCGCGGGCAGCGGCAGAATCACGACCGTCCACGGACGAGCCCGAGCAGGCCAACAGCACGGTCGGCATTGGCTTTTCGTCTGTAGCGACGACTCCATTGTATCCGGACGACTTTGACTCTGGCACTCCCTACTTCACCGATCCGCAGCTGGTGTCGTCTGCGTATGGGAACGCTGGCCTGGTGAGCGGCTACCATGAGAACAACTGGGACGATGGACCCACGACAGTCCAGCCGCAGGCTCCAGAAACCGAGAGTGACGAAGACGAGATTGAGGAGCCAGACGAGGTTGAGCCGGTGCAGCAGTCGCCAATGGCTGGAGATCCCTCGGAGGAAGACAATCGGCCAGTCTTGTCGGAAGCGGACGACGACGAGGCCCACAAGAACGAGCCGATGAACGCAAGTGCTTACAGATCGTCTCCCGAAGGCCAGTTTATTGGCAGTACGGCTGCTAGTTCAGTACCTTCTACCGCACCCGTGGCGCCGGCAGCGTCTGTGAATCAGAAACCAGCTCCTCGTCAACCATCAACGGTGAGAAATCAACAACGATCATCCCAGAGACCTCAACATCATTCGCAAGATCTTCATTCTTCTACTTCGGCTTACTCTACTCAGACACAGCAAAGCCAACAACAGTCTCAGAAACCTCAGGGTCAGATGTCCGGTCGGATACAACCCAAGCTGTACGATCCACAGTCATACTACCATCAGGAACCAGTACAAGCACCACAACCCCCACCACCGAATAAACCTGTCACAGATCACATTTTACGTATACGTGTCACTGGAATGGAACGATTGGGTAAAAAGCCACCACTTATTAAATTTGATGCCTACGTAAGTCTTCATAAATGAGGTGTCAAGGATTTTCATTAACAAGTAGACAAATTTACCGCGCTTCAGATCAAATCAGTTCCGTGATATCAGGCGCACGTATAGTGAATTCACGAAGTTGTTTAACTATCTTAGCGGCGCCAACCCAGAGTGTTTCGTTCCAACCGTGCCTGCAGATATTACAGCTGCTGGCGCTGGCACTGATGAAGACGAGTACAGAATCAAGGCCAGTTTCCAGAAATGGTTAGACAAGATTACCTCAAACCCTATTTTGATGCGAGATGATGAGATGATGTACTTTATTGAATCAGATTTTGGATATTCACCTCTGACAAAGAAAAAGGCCCCGGCGACAGGTATACGTCGACATGCAATCAAGCAGCTACAACCTCCACCAGATGATTGTGAAGATTTAGTCGTATTTCGACCGGCGGCAAAAGCATTTTATCTTTCTAGTGCTGAAGTGTGTCATCGGTTAGATAAGCTGAGTAAAACAAGACATACATTGGGCTTATCTGAAATCGAACTTGGGCACAGATTCACAAATATGACAGCACTGGAATTTCAGTCGGGCATGATCAATATGTGGAAAAAGCTTGGTAAAACTGTAATGAGTGTTGGAGACATCCAAGGAATGAAATCAGTCTCGGAAATGATATCGCTCGGCGATGGTATCTCTTGGCTATCCAACGATGCTTTTGTGGTAAAAGAGACATTGACCAACCGGCAGATCTTAATCCGTGAGCTGATTTCTGCTCAAACCACTAGTAAAAACAGGCATGCTACTGCGGCACGACTTAGGGGGTCTGCATCAATTAACCCACTACGTGTCGATGAAGCGCTGAATGCTCTTGAAGATGCCAAACAAAATGAGGCTGCTCTTACGTCGAAAGTCAACAGGGTGACTGCCAACTTGATGAAAGAAAAGAAGGAATGGTACGAGAGTACTGAAGAGGATTTACAAGGGTATGTTGCTGATTATGTGCGCCGGATGATTGACGCTGAGCGACGAACCTTGTCAGTTTGGGAGTCTATTCGCATTGATGTCCGTGCTGCTGATAGTACAGGTGGTTTGAGCAGATTAGGACGAGACGGTTTACCGCCTGTGTATAGACGTGAAAAAGGTTTATCCAGCCAAGGTCCTGGCGGGGATAGCTGGAGTGGTGACCGACGAATGGTCCATAATGAAGCTACTACTGTATATGCCGACGAGTTTGACGATCAACACGAAGGAATTTCTGAAGCGGATGCAAAGAATGCTGCTGCTATGCTTGCAAGTGCTACATTTTAGGAGAATAGCTATATGTAAATTTTGTTTTACTCCAATTTGGTGCTTTCTTACAATGTATGTAGTTTTGTAATACTCTAATTTACAAAACATGAGATTGCTGATATTATATTTAACCCGTAAAATGATAATTCTATATTACAAACACCCTTCCTCTCCAAATCCAAAAGACAAATCAGTAGTACTTCCTTAGCGATTGGCCCACGCAGCTCTGGTCTCCCTAGCCAACGCCGTCAGGGTGGACGTAGTACCAGAGAACGACAATGTCGACGAGGCAATTGCGCCCTTTTTGTTACCATGCAATTTCCCATTTTCATCTACAGCACTGACAATATCATTAATATTTGTCTCGACAACCATACCACCTTGCACGATCTCATTCAGTACAGCATGCAGAACTTCCCAACCGAACACCAGATCAAGTTCGCAAACATTGTCAAAACACCGGTCGAGTGATTCTACAAAGACCTGGATAAGATCAAGTATTCCCAGTTCTGACTCTTGCTCGTCGACAACAAACACAAAGTATAATGTTGCGTAATGGCGGTAGATGACCCTGATATCATCGAGCTCAGACGATAACAGCGGCGGCGGAGTAAGGAAGTTGCACTGAGTCGAGGGGCGATTTGACAAAAGCTGGAACAGTTGTGATATAAGCAATTGCTGTGTCTGAAGATCCTATTAAGTTGTTAAGATTTGTATCTGATATTTAGGAATGCAAAAAACATACAAGTGGTGTGTAGAACTTGGTTAATCTCGGCGCACCAAAGTTGTTGACTAAAATGTGAGATACGACTGTCTGAAAAAGCACAACAAAAAAGACTTACAAATCATTACCGCATTAATCATTTTGCGTGCTTGGTCTATTAACCACGTCTATTACGTAGCTCAGTTGTCGTCTACTACCCTGTTAATATCAGGCAACCAACTTTGGATGCGCGATGATAACTGCAAGCCAGGCGGCCTCGAGCAATTGTGGTTTACCCGGCTTCAACATCGAGATGTTCACCAGCTCGGCTTTTTGACAAGCATCTCGGTCATTGAGCATTTAAGCACGAGCGCAATCATTGTTTGTTGCTACAATTGTCGCTTAGCAGATCCAGAGTAGAGCAGAAGTATGTCAGATCTTGACGAGGATTTGTTGGCTTTGGCCGGTGCCGGAGACGAGGAGGAAGTGGCGCCGAAGCCCAAAAAGTCAACCAAGAGACAGAGTACAAGCACATCAAAGCGGAAACGGAAGGCTAGGTTAGTTATTGGTGATTATCTATAGTTGCTGGTAGCTAATAGACTAGAGATGAGGACGAAGATGATCTTTCTGCTCTTGACCAGGATGATGAGGACGATCTAGAAGATTATGACGAATCAACCAAGAAACGGAGCACTCGCAAGTCTATTACCGACGAACTCGATGATCTGGATGATGGCGATGGTGAAGGGGCCGAGGAAGAGTTTGTTAATCCGTATCCTTTTATGGGGAAGTACAAGAATGAAGAAGATATGAATTGGCTGGAGTCGTTGGCCGAAATCGAGCGTGAACAGATTCTGTTTGATCGTTCTCAAGAAATGCAAGCTTTCAACGAACAAAAGTATCTTGTAGAAAGATTAAAACAGAGTAAACGTACTCGAAGCTTGGCAAGAGATGGGTCAAAAGGTCCTGCCAAGAAGAGCCAGTTGTCAGAGCTTAAGAAGAAACGCGAAGAGAAACGAGACCGGCAACGATCTGGAGGCGTCGTTCCTTCAAAG
The DNA here is from genome assembly GCA_030564125.1 of Myxozyma lipomycoides. Classification (NCBI taxonomy): domain Eukaryota; kingdom Fungi; phylum Ascomycota; class Lipomycetes; order Lipomycetales; family Lipomycetaceae; genus Myxozyma; species Myxozyma lipomycoides. Next base: position 110,055 of record JAJLTW010000021.1, read on the forward strand.
CGATATGAGGAATCAGAGCAAGAAGATGAAGACGATTATTACGGCGATGAAGTTGAAGAAGAGGATGATGTCGAATGGGCTACAGAGACAAGTGGTACTCCAAAGGTTCTTACAGTTGAAAACATGAATGATGCAAAGTTTGGTCGTACGATGTTTGCCAAGTATTGTCATTATCCAGAGTTTGAACGAGTAGCAGTTGATGCGTTTGTAAGAGTCAATATTGGTAGCAGCAGTGGATCTGGACGGGATACGTACAGACTATGTCAAATCAAGGCAATTGTTGATAGCCCGGCTTACACATTTATGAACCGTACTGTAAACAACAGTTTGTTGTGTGCTTTTGGCCGACATGAGAAGACATTTCAGATGGGATTTTGTAGTGATAGTGCTTTCAGCGAATCAGAATTTGAAACGTGGGTGTCTGCACTCAAAAACGAAAAGATTCCGGTTCCTTCTGTGCGTCAAGTCGAGACAAAGGTTCAGCAACTAAAATCAATGCAAGAACGAACACTTACATCTGATGAAATAAATGCTATGATTGATTTACGTCAGAAATTATCTTCAGGAAGTACAGCAAATGAGGTGATTCGCAAGACGCAACTTGCTGAACAACGCGTGATCGCCGTCGCGAAAGGAGATAATATTGAGGCGGCCAGACTGGATGACTTGATTCATGCGATCGATCAAAAGCAGATCACACGTGTTACGTCGGTGGTTACTGGCTCTCCATTACAAAAACTTTCTAAGGTCAACGAGCGGAATCGACGAGCCAATCAAGAAGCGATTCGTAAAGCTGAAATCAGAAATAATGAAGCTAGGCGAAAGTTGGTGTCAAGTAAGGGGTTTGTCACTGCGGATCCGTTCAGTCGATTGAAAACCAATCCTAGAATGTATATTGATTCCAACTCTGATGCCAGTACTCCAGCACCAGAAGAACTTGCCGCTGCAGCTGCTGAGGAAGCGGAAGAAATTCAATCTGCCGAACGGAAAAAACTTGCGTCTAAGTTTGCAAGACAGCCATTGACTGCTGTTGATGACTTGATTGCTGCAACAAACTTTGGTATCGAGATTGATCTTGGATTTTAGACGGTTGTATTTATACATCTTTATTTGATCTCTATTATATGCAATTACAATATTTTGTTCAAAAACTCGTTGAGAATGCTAACAGATCCATTAAAATCTTCAATAATATGCCAGTGACTAACATCACTCATGATCTTCAGTTCAGAGCCCTTGATATCGTCGCGCACAGCTTCGACAACATCTATTGAGGGCCACTTATCATCGGCACCTTGCAGTAATAGAGCCGGACAACTAATATTTTGATGAGAAATACTTTTTTGAATCGCAAGCGCATTACATCCCTTGGCGTAGCCTTCGATGTCATTGACTTTAAGGATACTTTGAATGTATGTAACCGCGACCGGGTTCTCTTCAAATGTTCTCTTCGATACCGAAAACTGTGACATTTTGTCTGAAACTTTTTGTAAACCTTTTGTACGAACGTCGATTTCCATCTGTGGTGGCATTGACGCGACTTCGGGCGCTAATGGGTAGTTAAGAGGAGCCATGAGAATAATCGCGTCCATCATGTCCGGGTGAGCATTGGCAAATGTCTCAGTGATACCGCAGCCCATTGAGTGCCCAAGCATTGTAATGTTTCCATTAATGCCCAAAATTTGGGTGACTTTATAGATATCTTCAGCGAAAGTATCGATGCTGGTGCATGATTTAGGCGAGGTTGGAGAGTTTCCAAATCCCTCGTGATCAAGAAGGATAACCCGGAAATTTTTGGTAACGATGGAACGTTTAACAAATTGGTCAAAGTATTGAGAGGTGCCACCAAGTCCATGAGCACAAATAAAAGTCTTTGGAGATTCCTTGTTGCCAATATCTTCGACATATAAATATTTGTCACCGACTTTGGTAAGACCAACAGGAGTGGTCGTAAGCGGTTCAGAAACAACTGTAGCAGTGATCTCGCTAGGCACCACAACCTTGTTTGCAAGCTTGCCTAAGCCAGTAACTTCAATCTCGACCAAATCACCGTTTTTCAAGTAAATTGGAGGATTAAGTCCAATACCAACACCGGCTGGTGTACCGGTCGCAATCACATCGCCTGGCTGAAGTGTCATACCAGACGAGAGCACATTAATTAATGTCGGGATAGAGAATATTAAATTCTTAGTGCTATCGTTCTGCCGTAGGTTGCCATTGACGTATGTCTTCAGATCCAAGTACTCTGGAAGTTTCTCCTTTGGCACTGCAATCGGTCCCATAGGGGAATAAGTGTCGCCCGACTTTCCAATGAAAAATTGCTTATGGTCTCGCTGTCGTTCACGAGCGGTTGCGTCGTTAATGATTGTGTACCCCCAAACATAATCCATAGCATCTGCTTCGGATACATTCCTGGCCAGCTTTCCAATAATCACACCGACCTCGCCTTCAAAGTCAAACGTCTGAGTAAAGTTCTCATCAAGATGCATATCCGCAAAACAGGGAATAATTGACGAGAATCGCTTGGTAAAAATGACTGGATGCGAAGGAACATCAATCTTGTCGCTCGAGTCGAATCCGGACTGATTAAACTCCTTCGCATGGTCATAGTAATTCTTGCCAACCGCAAGCACATCTCTGAAGGCTAATGGCGCAAGTAATTCCACGCTCGACAACCTGAGTGGTTCCTTGCCTTTCTCTGGAATGAGCGAGTCAGTGGTACCGGTCGAGATAATGTCGTAAAGAGACGATACCGGAGTTCCAGACGTGAATGCCAGCGGAGTCACAATTGAAGTGCTCAAGTCAAGGTGGCCAATATGGCTCACACCGTCTGAGGTTTTGTATGCCACGAAATTGTAGAACGACATTTTTTTTTGGCTCAATTGGCTTGGTTGTGCCTTTTATTTCTCCACAAATCGCTTCTCGGAACGCACTTAAATGTGCCGAAGTTCGCGAGGCCGCCGCGGGGCTTCGCGATAGTCACATACCGATGGAGACGACGACTTAACATGAAGGCACGTCTTGATCGTATATTGGCCCAGACTGACATATTTGAACTCCAACTTATCGCCGATGCATTTATACATCAATTAAATAAATAATAATTGGCGATATAGAATATATTTTGTGCTACCTCTTTCCATTAATCCACATACAACCTCATGCCACCCCCTTCTTACTTCAAACAAACAAAAAAAAAAAAAAAAATAAACGTTCAAAATGAAATCAAGTCTAAAACACATGAACATGCCTCTATTTTGGTTCCGCAAATGAGAACATGCCATATGAAAGGAACTCCAATGTGCAAATCATAAAGCCCTTGTGTACAAGGCAACCGACAGAGTCAGCACACCTTGCCAAAGCGCGGGATATAATAAACAAACAAAAAGCAGTGAAAACGTATGTATCTGACGAAAAAAAAGTAGTCAACTTATTAGTGCAACATAGCAATCACAGTTTTTTACCGAGAATTCTTTCGCAACGAAAGCAGCGAAAGATCCGCCCATACAAGTCGACTGAAGCAAGTAATAGAAAAGCAAAAAAAGAAATCCCAAGCACAATAACAAAAATAACAACCCATATACAACTACGCCTTGCTAACAAACCGAAACCTCCCATCGCACAACAACAAAAAATGGCCATAATTACACAAATAACAGATTGTGAGCCCTCAGACGGAAGATGTCCTTAAGTCGAAGAAGCTGATGCTGATGCTGACGAAAAAATTACCTCTTCAAATCCAGGTGGTGGTGAGCGACCTAAAAGATGTGCAGTCTCTGGTGGACCCTGTTCATCACCTTGATCTGATTTGTAGCTTGGCGGTCTGTTCGAAGGAGGTTGTGGATGCAAACGCATGTTTCTATGATATGTAGATTCTTGATATGGTCTGTATGTGCTTGGTGTTAAAAATTGTGAAGATGATGCCTCGGGATGTCTAGCTCCAGAAATAGCAGGTACTGCAGTGTTTTGATGCGATGATGGAGAAGAGCATGTCGACGCGTCAGCGATCAGATTTTCACTTTGCTGTGAAGGTGCGGCTATGTTGCTCATATTAATCGACTCAGAGTCCTGTGTATCTTCAATTTCTGTTGGCCCAAAAGGCGATCTTGTGCCTCGATAAGAACCAGTGGCGCCGATGCTACCGTAATCTGATGGCGGTCGACGACCGATTTCCAACAAGATCGAGCCTTGCTCAGCGCCATATGGGGGTGGTGGAGCAAGTGTACCAGCAACCGGAGCCAGTCCCCATTTCTTAACATTGGCCTCAATAAAGACAAATCCAGCTTGCCCAAAATTGACATGGACTGTGCATGGGCCATTAGCGCCGATCGTAGGGAACAAGTTGAATCTCATGCCATGCGCCGCATCTTCAAGCTTCTTGCCGTTTCTTGTAAAGAAGATAGTTCCAGTACGAGGGCGGAAGCCAACGCCCACAACGTCACCCTGCTGCAGTGGCGGGCCGTATGGATGACCTGAGAATGGTTGGTTGTTTCGGCGCTCACCTAGTGAATCATAACCGACTGAGTATCTGTGATATCCAGGCAATCTAAATGTAGGATAAGGCTTTGTGGTCACACCAATCGAAACTAAAGTCTGCTCTGGCTTATCGTATAGCTTTGCTTCCCAGTAATAGACGTCGTTCTGCTTCGGTATTGGCAGGTTAGTCTGCACGCAGCACAAGCTATCGTAAAAAGCAATCTCTGTCCGTGCCTCGACAAAACAGTTCGCATTCTGGAAGTCCGGCTCGAACTCCCATGCTGACACCCCTTTTTCTTGAATAGCCATAAACTGCGACAAACTGATGTCGGTGGGCACGCTGTCGGGTGTATTCGCTTCGACAAATGCTACCAAATCAACATCTCGTGTACAACAACCTGGTACGATCAAAAAAACCAAACTTACCTCGTGCTTGGAAATACGACGTCTGAGCGATATCGTCCATATGCTGCAATCCTTCCTCCTCTTCGCGGAGGAAGGCCTGCTCGTCATCATACTCGCCTGGTCTCCCCCGATGCAATAGAATCCGGCCCCTGCGGGTGTAGAACAGAAAATAGATCAAGCCAAAAAAAGCAGACAAGAGAAGAATAGATCCCAGCGTGGTCAACAGGCCGACCAGCAGCGGCACGTTCACTCCGTTGTCGATCGGAGTGCGGCCGCTGCCGGTGCCGCCTCCGATCGTGTGATTGCCGGTGCTGTTGTTGCCGCCGCCACTGAGCGGAATGTTGCCGGTCGAGTCCATCGCGGACACTGTCGTGTATATCGTGAGCACGCCGAGCGGAGGCCAGAAGATGAAATACACAAGATAGCGAGAGCAGAACCTGGAGTAGTATCCACGCAGTCGGGAGGCAGACATATGCAAACACTAGGGCCCACGGCGCAAGTCAGGTCGCCGTCGTCGATCAAAGAGTCGCCCGGAGAGCAAATGCTGCTGTCGCTGCTCTGAAGCGTCGTGATCCTGCTGCTGTTGCGGTTGCGTTCGTCGTTGGTAGAGGTTATCATCGCGAGTCGTGAATTCGATTTCGTTCGCTTTGGACCTTTTGGGTTGCGGTCGCCAGCGAGCGGCGACAAGCGGACTAGGGTAGGGCGGGGGATCACGCACACTTAGGCAAAGCTACGAGACCCATGGATGACGACTGGAGTCTGCCAGCGTCCATACTTTATAGCTATACACAGTTATATATAAATGGTTTAGTTATATGACAGGTCAGTAGATCCAAAATGCATAGTTGCTCGACACTAAACATGGCCCATGATGCGGCGGGGCTGGTATGGCTCCTCGAGATATCTGATCTCGTCCGGCGACAGCCTCTTGCCGTTAACCCCGGCAATCTGCTCCAGACGCTCGGCAGAGTTCACACCGACGATAGGAGACGCTGCCTTCTCAAGCACCCACGCAAGCGAGACGTCGGTCATGAGCCAGCCGTGCTTTTTGGCAAGCTCCTCGACGCGCTTGATGATCTCTTGCGACGCAGGGTCGGTCGCCTGCTCGTTCATGGTAGCGGCACCCTTGATCGACTCCTTGCGAATCGACGTAGCAGTCAGAGGGCGGGCCAGGTGGCCACGGCCAAGCGGAGACCAGGGAATGATACCCACCCCGGTCTGCTTGCAGTACGGGATCACCTCGCGCTCCTCTTCGCGGTACAGCAGGTTGTAGTGGTCCTGCATCGACACGAACTTGGTCCAGCCGTGCTTTTCTGCAACGTGTTGCAACGTCGCGAACTGGTACCCCCACATACTCGAGGCTCCAATGTATCTAACTTTTCCTGACCGAACAAGGTCGTTGAGCGCGCCCATGATCTCCTCTGGAGGAACAGTAGTGTCGAACCGATGTAGTTGCAACACGTCGATGTAATCGGTCTCGAGTCTGGCAAGCGAGTCGTTGACTTGGTTGAAGATAGCAGCACGGGAAAGACCACATTGGTTGACAAACTGGCGGCTAGTGTTGACCGAGTTGATATCTGCGCGCTTGTTCGATGTCTTGTCGACCGGGTTATAGCACTTTGTCATGATCGTGATCTCCTCGCGAGGAATATTGTACTTCTTTATAGCCGCAGCAACAATCCTCTCAGAGTGGCCGTTAGAGTACATGTTAGCAGTATCCCACTATACCATCAGCAGCAATTCAACTCTGGTTATTGTTATACCCTTACTGTGGTGATGCCGAGATCATACGCCTTCTTGAAGATCGGGAGCGACTCCTCCATGTTCAACACCCAAGGTTGCCATTCAGACGCTAAAAGATCAAAACCCGTTTGCTATATTCCGATATGTTTGCCAAACTTACATCCAAAAGACATGCATCCCAGAATAGGCACCGACACTCTTAATCCAGAGTCGCCAAGTCTGTATCACCCACGTTAGCTCAGCATCCGCACGAACTAGAAGTTGATTCTTTACCTTCGATATTCAACAGGCATCACGTAAATCTCAACCTATTTTTGATAAATGCAACAATAAGAGAATCTTCCCGGTAGTCACACAAGTTAAAAGGTCGCCAAAAGTCAATGCTGCTGCTGCATTTAAACCGGTGAGATTTCTCAGCCAAGGCATTGGCTGGCACCGGTTTCCAGGCCAATTCGAGTCGGATGAACCGTCGTCGCGCGGACAAAGGATCCAGAGCTCACTTAAACCCGAGCATAAACTCCGCCTAAACGTTCAGCGACCACAGCAATTCCGGTAGCTGCAACCATTAAAAACTTGCCGCTTTTCGGCAAGTTTTTGCAATGACATTATTGAATGTTATTGTTTGGAATTCATTTTTTTTTTTCACGAGTCGAATCTTGGCGTTCTCTGGCTATTACGATACTGCAGCCATAACTTGAAACTAGCTCGCACTGATCTACGGCTGTCTTAAAAAATATGAGTTTAATTTTCAAGTAAGTATAGCGGCCTGTGCTAGCGAAATTGTCAAATTTTGTAGCAGCTAAGTAGAACTAATTCACTTCAGGAATGATTGCTTCATTCGCGCCTTGTCGCCGGCATGGATGGCAGCGGTTCAACACGGCAATGCAGCTAATCTCAAATTGCATGAAAGCGTTTATTGTAGCAGCGACGTTTCTGTATTGGTCTTTGCGGACAAACAAGTTGCTCGTACGTTTTAATTCCATAGACAAGAACATCATCACAAGGTGGATCATCCCATTCATCGCCAATACCCCCTGAACCCCTGAAACTTCAGGCTCTCAAGGCGGACAATCGAGCATACACAATTAACTATGCCAGCATTTGTCTTACTTACTTCTTCAAATGAGATATTACAAAATTTGTTCATTCTATGTACAAATCAGCCATCTACCCAGCTATATCCCCCCCTAATTCTCCCATTTCGATCGTTTCCCAATCCACCGAACCAAGTAGACCAGAAGCAACAACACCGGGACCTCAATCAGCGGTCCTACTGTCGACGCGAGAGCCTGGTCACTATCTGGACCAAATGTTGCAACTGCGACTGCAATTGCAAGTTCAAAGTTGTTACTAGCAGCTGTGAAACTCTGTGTAGTTGCGAGTTTGTAGCCGAAGCCTAGTCGGCGTGTAGTATACAGGGCGAGAAAAAAGACAACAATGAAGTATACGATAAGTGGAGCTGCTACCCGGACAACACTCACAATCTGATGCACTACAGCATGTCCCTGTGAAGCAAACAAAACTAAAATCGTGTATAACAAACCAATGAGTGACCAGGGTGAAGCAATCGCCAAAAACACACGCTCGTACCAAGACGGACCGGCCAACGTGCGAAGCGTAAAGCGAGTAATAATAGCAGCTCCTAACGGAATACCCAAAAATACGGCGACGCTAGTTGCCACAACAGAGTACGATATAGTCAGAGTTCTTGACTCATGACTGATCGCACGAATGAAAAATATCGCCATTGGTGCAAAAAGAACCATTTGAAGAATAGAGTTGATAGCTACAAGAATAGCACAGTATTCACCATCTCCACCAGCCAGACCGGTCCAAATCAAAACCTAAAAAAATTAATCTACAAAATTTAGCACTGATATACATAATGAAAATACATACCATCGCAATGCATCGTCCTAGTCCGACTAGAATCAATCCAGTTCGAAGATCCTCTTTATCAGGAAGAAAAGCCCACGACAGACCAAGCTAACAAATGTTAAATGGTTGTAACCAAACTCGAAAAGTAGTCTGACATGCTTACCATTAAAAAAGGTGCCACAATCCAATTCACAAATACACTAAACCCAAGTTGCTTCCAAATATCTGGATGAGCAAAAAGCTTATGTAATGACTCATAACGAACTTTGCAAAGAATCGGATACATCATCACAAGAAGGCCAATTGCTAGACTTGTAAGCAGTAGTTCTTATCGACACCAGCAATCTTACCAATCGGAACCGAGACCCCAACGAATTTGCCTTTCTCCAGTGCGGGTCCTGTCTGCGGCACAAAGTTGCCCAGAAGCACACCAACTATCATTGCAAGCAGAATCCATAGAGCAAGAAGCCTATCTAACCATCCCAGGGCTTTAAATGCTGACGTCTTTTCGCCATTGTCTTTCATTAATTGCGCACTATGGTCTTCGATATCCACACCTTCAGGAACAGTTGCTGAACAACCCTTTTCCAACGCCATATCGACTTGATCACTATTGGAAGTAAAGCTGTTAGAAGCTTCCGCATCTAATAGTTGTACATTTTGGGTTCCTTGAGTCATAATAGAACCGTTTTCGGAACTACGAAAAAAATCGTTCCTCGGATACCAATTATGAGCCTTGGGACCTAACGTTTGAGTAACGACGAAAGCAGGTCCAAAAACCATGGCAATACATACCTTTTTGAAAATTGATTCTTCTGAGCTTAAACCGGTGCATATATGTGTGCAAATGTCGACTTTTCCGCTGGTCCGCTGGTGGGGCTTCGTCATCGCAGCGCAAACAGAAATTGCAACAATACTTGCCATTGTTACAATTGACGCGTTTGCGTTGGTCCTGTCTCAATGTGGCTTTCTGCACGTGCCCGACCCCTGGAATCTCGCTAAATGCATTGTGATCTCGCGTCGTTCGCGGAGAGTTTTTATATGGGGGGCATACAAGGCAGATGTGGCAGCATAGAAATATAGACACGCGTATTAGCAACCGCATTGCTAACTCGATTTATTGTTATATCTGCTATTTCTTGTGTCGCTTTATGCGGGCTTAGTATACCTACGAATTCTACAAGTATAAATATGGAGCTTTCTCCCCTTCTTTTCACTACCGTTCACCCTCATTTTACCATAGAAACAATCTTCATTACTCAAAAAGCCAAATTAAACATGATAACTTTTGTTTTTGCGCGTGGGTCAATACGTATGCCGAAGTACGATCGTTATATGCCCTTGTCGTCTACAGATATCAAGAACAAGCACTGGCCGAGCCAGTCTGATTTAGATCCAGAGCCGGCTCCAACGCTTGATGACTTAACTGTAGACTCTCGTGGTGATGACAAGGTTGTTGCATGTCTGAACGAAGAGGGTGACGATGCGGTATCGGTTGTCGGTTATGGAAGTAATCAAGGCGTGCATGAGCGCTTGCTCAACACTGACGCGCTGGTGGAATTTCCCCGTGAACATTTTTATGTTCGTCGTCAGAAGCTTAAGCTCAGTAGGCTTTTGGAGAAGAAAGATAGCAAGATTTTCAAGTTTATAATGTACTTTGTCACACCGATCCAGTTTGTCGTGGACGCTGCGGCCGACCTGGCCGATTGTGTCAGTGACTCAAGAGTTTGGTGTTGGCTACGGTTTGCTTAACCTGTCTCTGTCGACTGAGTCTGCTACCTTATTGCACGGTTCAATTTACTCCGCATCTCTCACTCGGGTCCACTCGTCTCTAACGCGCTCGTGAGGTTGAACAGACTCGATTTCTCATAAGCGAGTGACTGGGATGAGTTCGCTACTATTGGCAACGGGCTTCACACGTTGTTGATCTAAATGATTCAATGAGTTAATGTATGAGTTGATTATGCCGCTGTGCTGCTGGTTTGAAGGTGCCTGTTCTTATGTTGCCGCAGCGAGTCAACAACCCGTCAACTACGCGATTCGCTGGCTTTCCTGATTGGGATAGATAATACAATATCAATAGTAGTTCGTGGTTTGCAATATTTGTTGCTTATCCTTACAGTTAACGTTCACGAGCATTCACTCAATATTTGTCAGTCCGGGCCAAAAAACTGAAGTTCCTAAATTGACCGAAATTGGAATAGTTTAAAGGTAATAAGCAAGAAACATTCAGCAACGAACGCAATAAAGTCGGACGAAGTTGCTTTAGATTCTAGCCTAGTTAGACGAAAGAAAACAAGTTAATATATTATCAGTAAAAAACTTTGTAATAAACTTTATGTTGAATATTGGTTCTCAGAATCTGCTTTTTTTTCTTTTGTTGTGTTAACCGGCCCAGTTCCGTTTACTGTTTGCATTGTCCGGCCAGGTTGAAGGCCACGGCAATATAAATGGGCCCCCTCTGCGCCCGCTCCTGTCTTCCCTTTTCTTTTTCCTTTTCTGTTTTTCAGGCACAGTTCGACCTACCAGCACAGGTATCAGGCTTGAGTTCATACGTGCCATGAGGATGTCTCGCCATACACCAGAGGACGTTGCGGGCAATGTCAAGGCGGAGGCCCGCAGGGAGTATCCTACGAGCTTGAGGGAGCATCAGGCGAGGCCA